>JAKWIY010000757.1:0-30318 GCA_027704805.1 Solanum corneliomulleri
ACACATTAAGAGTAACAACTCAAGACTACAATCCCAATTTAATTCATACAACGTCAATATGAATCACACAACTAGGCGGAAACTTCAACTCCGCATTAACAAGTTCAAAACAAACAATCAAGTAGGAACTACAACTACAAACTCATTACGCATCAAGACTTCATATTCTTAATATTATTGGAAGAACATACTTCTGCAAAAAACATTTTATTCATTACAACATCAGTAGGTTATTATACAAATTTTTCAATGACACACTAAGGCATGTTCAACATTTTAGTGTAACACCTCGAAAGTCTTATGAACTAGACTAGAGCCTCACCAATTAAAAATTACTAAAATTATGTTTTCAGACCTATACTAAAGTAAAAAAAATAGAATTAGAGGTATTAGAGCCTAAACGTCAAAGAAAGACCTTGACGTCCGGAAACTAGCGAAATTAAACTAGTAGACGTCCCTATTTTTGTGAAGGTTTGGGAGTGTCAGATGAAGTCTAAAACTTATAAAAAGAATTTAAATATGTAACATAATGTGTATAGGGTAAAACATTTCATCCAATACTCCCCAAGGACCACCAAAAGGATACTTGAGGAGGACCGGAACATTGGCAAGCAGGGCGCGAAAACAGCCTGCGTGCAGCAAAGATGTGGAGCACCTACCGTGTTGCACAACCATCACTGGATAGGAAAATTTTTGCTAGTGACGCAGGGACTTCACGTGGATCTCTTCGTAGACCTGGATTTCAGAAAAAAATAATTGCAATTTCCCCAGCGATGTTTAGCCACTTTCAAGATTCGTTCGCATCATTTTTAAGTCAATTTGACTTCACAAAAAGACTCAATTAAGTGAGGAGTCTTTAGGGTATTTTAGGTTTGGGATATGTATTAATTTAGGTTGAGTTTTATGTCAGTTTGACCCATTAAAATTATGTCCCCAGATCTCTCTCACTTCTCTTTAAAAATTATCTCTCTACTCAAACTCCATTGAAAAGCAAATTGAAGCTTGGAGAATAAGAACAATTTCTCAAGTTTTCACTTCAATTTCGTGGATCTATCAACATTAAGGTATGGTTTATATCACTCTTTGGAATCCTTTACCCAATGGATCTTTCCAAATAGATTTTCAAACTTCCCCAAGCTAGGTTTTTATCTATACATGGGTCTTCTTTGAAAAACAAAATTAGGGATCAACTGTGATCAAAGGTGGTAAATTAATGTTGTTTACGTATATATTAATATTTAATTCTTATTATTAACTCAATAATCCCATGAACCTATATCTTTTACTAATTTCATGAAAGCCTTGAATAGATATGGTGAATTATGGACATGACAAATATGTTGATGGACTATATTGATGATAATTATGTAACAGCTTCTTAAAATTACATTCGTTATGAGTTGGCTATGTATTCTTTGGTAATTGAAGTATGAAGGAAATAAAAAGGAAATAAGGTATGAAGATTTGTTCTTCTTGAATTCAATTATGAAGTATGAGTTACTTAGATTATGATGCTTCTATGTCTAATGTGTGGTTGTGATGTTTGTAGCAAGTATTCCTCATCCTTATCCCTAGACTAATAAATTTGTTATGGAGTATGCATGTATGTTATGGTATGATTATTATAGCAATGAAAGTATTTTCTCATGATTATAATTAAGTGTTGAGTGAAAGGTATGTTCACCTATACATGGTTCCTAAAGTGAAAGGATAGTTTACAATTATGAATACCTATGAGCTATTATGATGAGATGTTCACATAGCGGTCTAGAAGAGACTAATATAATCTTGTATGCTGAGTATGATGATTACTAAAAGGAATAATTATTAGAACCAAAATCGCACGTAAATGAGATGGAGGTCTCATGTTTTAGTAAGTTCGGCCACCCAAATAGGTGTCTTCACATTTAGTAAGTCCGGATTCCCAAGATATGAGTTGCCTCATGAGATGGAAACCTCCACGTTAGTAAGTCAAGGTTTCTAGTAACAATCTCCTTGACCCTTAATTATGTGCCCACATAAGACTATTTCTTAATGGATCCAACTAGATAGCTATGTAAGATTGGTTACACCTTAGGCCAGTGTTAGCCCTCTTTTTTCGGTGTGGGAGGAGAATACTGCATTTCATGTATCTCACATGGTCTCATGTCGGTTATTACACAATTTTCCCTAAAGTAATATGGTAAATGAATGATTCAAGTATGGTAACTATTATTAGATTTGTCTTAAAGGTTACTACATAGGGTGAGGGAGGGTATGGGGCTTCTCTTACTCATTGTGCATGTGAGATCTAAGAGATGGTTCTAGTAGGGAGTTGTATGATTAAGTTGGTTACATGTTATTCATGTGAAGCTTTATATGAACTCAATGAATCAAGAACTTTATGATAAAGTATGAGATTATGTTGTGTTTATGTTGTAAGTAACTTAATGTGATGCCTAGATTTGGATAGGATTATGGGGTTCTATTCTTGGCATTGCACAAGTATTGTTTTTGGTTGCTTATGTTTTGAGTTTATATCATGATAGATTGATTTATAATGTTATATATATATATATATATATATATATATATATATATATATATATATATATTATATATATATATATATATATACATATATATGTTGGGTTATTGAATATAAAGCATGGTTTTGACTAAATTGTGTCTTTTCACATGCATTTATGATTTCATGCATAGGAGACATACTCAGTACATATGTTTTCTACTAGCTCATATTTCTTCCCTTTTCCCCCAACATTGTAGGTTCCGACCATTGTAGAGCTTCTAGGACATTTCGCAGGGATACTTGGACTTAATCCTCCAAGTGTTGGTGAATCCTCCAAGTTCAAGGATTGTTCCTTTGATCTATCCTAGTAGTATTGATATAGTCTTAAAGACATCTGTTGCTTCCTTACTCGTAAAGACATTTGTTGTAAGACCTAAGTGGCAATATGTACTTATGTATGATCTATGCCCGAATATTGTTCTTCGTTTAGATGGTTTAATGGGAGACAAAAGATTAGACTAATTCCTACGTATTGATCATAATAACTAAACGAGAAGCCTGTGTATGCTTCCTATGAGAGGAATCTAAGTAAACTCCATTCGTATATATCTAAAGTAAGAAATAAGTCTATATATACCTTAATATGTATAATGTTTTAAGTTTGCTGTGATTTTTAACATATGAAATCTAATGATGAATTCTAAGAGGCTAATCTTAGTCCTCTTCGAGGAAGACAACGCCGGTTACGTCTACGCGGTGCTCCCTGGTCATAACATTAAATGTCATAATTGGAGTCTAGACCCCAGACGAGACAGGAATCATTGACCTCTCAGAGGTTGCAGACAAGCCTACGTACGTAACTCTTACTTCATCTAGGTTAATTTTAACGGAAAATTTGAACCTTTTTGTTTCTTAACATGCTTACTAAACATTCTACTACAAACGTAATTATTCACCATCAACCATCTAACAATAAGATCATCAAATGAAAGAAACAGTTTATTATAACGATAAAGATCTACATGCAAAAATGGCACCAATACAATGTCTGAACAAAAGGGGAAAGAAACTCTAGTGGAACATACCCCACTAGCTCAATCCTATAACTAATCTAGAATATAATAGGCAAGCCTCTTCAAAATCATGAGGTCCTACCAAGTTCGGATGAATGTTCCAAGTCCGGATAGTTTCAGTGTCAACCTGTAGCTCTAGCGTCCACCTGTGCCTGCATCTAAAATTGTATAGTTGTATAGGGTTAGTACACACTTGTACTAAGTATAGGTATATGCAAGCACACAGCAAGGACATGCATGATTAAGAATATATATTTCCTAACAACATGATTGTAGAAGGTCAAGTCAATGGAATTGCCAAATTGAGATTAGGAAAGTGAGTGAGCTTTCCAAATTTGGATTAGGAAGGTCAATGAGCTTTCCAAATTTGAACTAGGAAAGTCATGCCATGAGAGTAACATGCATCATCATACTTATCATATTGAACACAACACATAACCTCTTACCAATAAAACATATCATAATTTATATCACACATAACGTTGTTCATATCATTCATTCCTATGCCATGAGACATTGAAATCATGGACTTGACATTAAGACTTCCCAAAAATGAGGGCTTAACATATGGGACCTCAACTAGGGAGTATGCTTTAGCAAGCACATAGTCTGCTTCATTCATTCATGTGTACTTCATTTCATTTCATTCATGGGCCAGTGTAAACACCAGCTATACCTTGGATGTAGTTTAAGACTTCCATCGGGTTCGTTGTGTAATGACTAATAATGACCTAACGTCATTACATAAATATGAATCACCTCTTGATTATCCTATCCTAACACCTTTGGTATCATTCATTTCATTTTTTGCATTGCTTGAGGCTAGACTCATTCATTCATTAGGAACTTTAACTCTGAACGACATAGATCATGTGAGCATCATGGAATCTAGTGTCATGAAACCCCACAACAAAATGAGGTGGAATCACCGGCCAACGTGACCCAAAACATGATAGTGTACATGGGAAATTTAAACCCGCCATATTGATATATTGGAAGTATAGGTTGGAAGACTAAGACATATAAGGAGGCCCATACCCGGCATACCAGACAGTCTCGTCTCTTGAGAGTTACGTGAACCTCCGCCCTTCCCAAAAGAAGGCATCACCACTCATAGCTAGCCTATTAGTGCACAATATAAAGATCCATTACATTCAACTCATACATCATGGAAGCAGGCTTTCAGTATGAGGACATCACAACTCAATAGAATATTTCTCATCTCATCATTAGTATTAAGTGTGATAACCTCAGTACTTTCATTAGAGTGTTCACAGAGACTGGTCTCTTCATTAACTTTACACTCTTGTAGGTGAGTACGGTTTGGTAACATTTACTTAGGCTCATTTGAGATTTCTCTCATCTTTTACATTATCCTCATATCGTGTTGTAACAACATTCATTAATATTAACACATTTGTTATTCATAATTACTCACCCCTTTTTACGTGAAGGTTCCAATTCATCATATGCTAAGGCACTTGGCCATTTGTGTGTTTCACACTCTTACTT
Source organism: Solanum corneliomulleri (assembly GCA_027704805.1). NCBI lineage: Eukaryota > Viridiplantae > Streptophyta > Magnoliopsida > Solanales > Solanaceae > Solanum > Solanum corneliomulleri. The sequence goes on from JAKWIY010000757.1 coordinate 5,095, forward strand.
AACGCTTATGGGGTTTCATCATTTCATTACATAATATTTTGTTCATCATATTCCAATGAACTTGGCCATTTAGTGTGTTTTACACTCTTAGTTAACCCTTTTAGGGTTAAATCATTTCATTACATACATGGTAGGTTCACTTTTTTTTACAACGTATGTTAGACTTGTTGACGTATACATACAAGCTATGAGGCTTCATTCATAGTTCATTTAAATGATTTATATCTTCCTAAGATTATGTGGTTCAAGACTTATGCATCTTTTATGTATGCCACGATCTCTATTTCGATCTATGTAGGCAATATTATTCTTGAACATTTAATTGACATATGACTTATGTATCAATACGAAATTTTGGCAGGGGAACCCGATTTTCAAATTCCTTGAACAACACTTACATTTTTTTTGGTTTTATTCATACAGCTTGGGATCCCATGTTCTATCCCCAATTCCTTCATTTATCATTCCCTTAATTTCTCACTTTGTTTTTCACTAAATGGAATTAAGAGGATGTGGGATTGAACCCCCAAAACCTCATTTACTTTTCATTTTCATTGCCTTTAAATTTCTTTCCTTTGGCTGAGGGGTTGTGGGTTCGAACACCCACTGCCCCTCCTTAATTTCTTTTAATTTTTCTCCTTAAATCTGCCTAAGAGATCATGGGTTTGATTCCCACGCCTCACATCTCTTTTCTTTCATTTCCTTTTACTCTAATTCACAGCCTAGAGGTCGTGGGTTCGTTTCCAACGCCTAAAATTTCTTTTCTTTCATTTTCTATACTCTCGTTCACTGCCTAGAGGTCGTGGGTTCAATTCACACGCCTCACATTTTTTTTTACTTTTCTTCGACTCTTCCATAAATCTGATTGAAAGGTGATGGGTTCGAACCCACTCCTCGCATTTCTTATATTTTCTTTTAAGTTACATTTTCCAGCCAATACCATGGTTCGAATCCCCTTAACCACATTTCTTTTTACTTCTTTAATTTCATGGTTTTTAACATGGTGAGGTCACGGGTTCAATCCTTCATGACCTCACTTGTTTAAAGTTATTTTTTAACATTTTGAACCCTCTTTGCTGTCCGAAATTTATCAATAGAAGCTGGAAATTTTCTTTTAATTATTCAGCATCCTTTCATCAAGTTATACCTTAGTTCATAGGGGAAATTCGTAGTGAATTTAGAATGTTTTAGGTGCATCTTCATGTATTCGTTTAGCCAAGACATTATACCTCAAATCAGACACATTTCAACTCATATGAACATCACATTAACATGAACATGTGTTCATGAAATATAAAGAACTATCATGCCATTTCAAGTCCTAAACCATGAACAATAGCCACGACAACACATACATACACACGTAGTTACATTTTCGGAAACATCAACATAAGTCTCATAATTCCAAACATACATATAAACATATAATCATCACGAAAACATGTTTCATCCCTAGTTTTCTACCTTGAAAAATAACTAAGCTGTGATTCAATGTAAGATAGTTATAGGGACATGAAACGGGGAATAATTCTAGTTTTCGGAATGAATACTTTGAACCATAAGGGGTCTCTTGGGAAAGGGATGAAGAGAGAAGAGAAACCATACATTTTTTATGTTAAACTCTTGAATTGATGCCCAAGAACTTCACCCAAGAACACGGCTAATCCTCCTCAATATCAACTCCACTCGAATGACAACCTTCCTTAGCCTATTGTGCGATTAACGTTTGTTTTCTTGTTATTTCATGTGAGTTCTTCCAGTGTAAAGAACTTGGTTTATTTTTCTGCTTTTGTATCTTATTTTATCAGAGAAAATACGTGCGAATGAATAAGAGAGATTGAGCGTGAGAGTGAAGAGACAAACATGAGAGAGTGGGAGTTGTATGAGGCTTAAGAGTCTAGTTTTAGGACTTAGTTAATAAGTTTTGTTTATTTAATAAAAATCTGATTTTTATGTTATTTTAAATCAGATAATTAATAATAATTATTAATTAATTACATTAACTCAATAGCTTAAATAAAAAATCACTTTAATTCATTACTTCCACCTAGGTTCAAACTTGGGTGGAGCAAGACTTCACTTCAAGAGCCCAATTTCGATTCACTCTCCCCAAAATATCCCTCCAACTTATTAATTAAATAATTAATTATATATTTACGATAATTATGATACTACCCTTAGCCTGGAAAAGAACATTTTACCCCTAGACCATCCAAACCTAAGATTTTTCCCTTTTTAGGTCTGATAAAGACTCCTTCGAGTAAATCTTCGTATTCAAGAGCCCTACATGGTTGGACCCAAACTTTCAAAGCTCAACTAACTCCCCAAGTAAGTTGGCTTAGCTGTAGAAAGGGTTCCGAGGTCTGGTTCTACGCGCATCAATCCATGTGAACCCTTGTCTAATCATAGGCATTCTTGACACATTAAGCACTTTTTATCATATCCATTTTTAGGGTTGTTACATTATCCCGGCCTTAAGAACATTCGTCCCCGAATAACACTACTCTTTACCAAAAATGAGTAAGTTATCTATAGAATGTATGCATAAATAGGTAATTCAGTACTCCCCATTGGTAAATATCTGATTCACATATTAACATGATGGTGCTTATCCTTGAAACCTACAAGTAGCTTCACATTAATGGACTAAGGAACTCTTTACTAAGCTAATCTCATCAAAGCATACAACATAAGTAAAAATGTAAGTCATATAAATCAGCAACAAACATGATGACTCAAACACCTTAATCTCATATTTGTGCATAAACACCATACACAGTCAAATACATGAAAGACTAATTAAGGCTACGCATCCGAGACTTCACCAGAGGTGCCTTCCCCTGCACCCCAAGGCTTGAGTGCGAAGAATCGTTTTCTCCTTAGAAACTCTTCACTTGGACCATTAGGTTGAACTCTCTTCTTCCTTTTTTTTTGTCTTCTACTATTCGGACCATCCTTCATCATGTGACCCGGTTTGCCACAACTGTAACAAGCGTTAGAGTCCATCATATATTCTCCCCCATGCAGTATGCCACACTTCCTAAAAGGTGGAGTCTCTTGAGTTGTAAATTCTTAAGAACCATAGGAAGTAATCCCTGACTGACATCGAGTCATGCATAAGGTTGACGAATTCCTCAACCTTATCCTCCTTCATTTATCTAGGAAAGAACCACCCTAGAAAATCCGTCTTGAAAAGATCCCAACTAATAGGACTTCCTCCTAAGGCTCTGCTATCCTGCCACAACTTATACAAGGATAGAGCTACATCCTTTAGATGATATGATGCACTTAGACTTATCCACATCAATCAGACCCAATAGCCTGAGCTTGTAAAGTTCTAGCTTCGGCCATCTGTACCAAAGTTGTCCTTATTTCTCCATTTGTCAACCAAGATAAGTTAACAGGCTTCTCTATTCTTGCAGCTGGATCCTGGGGAGAAAATTGAATTACCTAGTAGTCGCTCCTCCAATCTCCCCGCCTGCTTTTCTCCTTGTATTCATATTTAAGAATCTTCAAGAGTTGATGTTATATATGCTCTTAACACCAAGAAATATGACATTAGAGAAGACATGATAAGATTAGAAGAAGGGAAATTTTTCTACACATCATGTAGTCTCTAATCTAGGATAGTGGTGCACTTCACTACCATGACTTAAAAACTACTCGATGTGGTTGATGTGAACTTATTATCCGCAGAATTTAACCTAGCGCTCTGATACCAACCGTGTCACGACCGGAGTGTAGACCCCAGATGAGACTAGTGTCGTTGACCTCTCAGAGGTCGCAGACAAGCCTACATGCGTAATTCTTACTTTATCTAGGTTAATTTTAGCTGAAAATTTGACACTTTTTGTTTCTTAACATGCTTACTAAACATTCTACTACATACGTAATAGTTCACCATCAACCATCTACCATTAAGATCATCAAATGAAAGAAACAGTTTATGATAACGATAAAGATCTACTTGCCAAAATGGCACCACCAAAATGTCTGGACAAAATCCCCGGAAAGAAACGCTAGTGGAACACACTCCACTAGCTCAATCCTATAACGAAGATAGAAGATAATGGGCAAGGATCCTCGAAAGCATGAGGGCCTACTAAGTTCAGATGAATGCTCCACGTCCGGATAGTTTCAGTGTTAACCTGTAGCTCTAGCTTCCACCTGTGCCTACACCTAAAACTGTAGAGTTGTGTAGGGTTAGCACACTTGTACTAAGTATGGTGTAACGACCTGTTTAGTCATTTTGAGCAACAGATTTTATTTCTAGAAAAATTGGCTGAGACGACGGATCCCACGACGGACCGTCATGGGCACGACGGACCGTCGAGGGGGTCTCATTCCAAAACACTTAGAATTCTGAAATTTGGGTACTGAAATCGACTCTCTGAACTTCGTAACGGAATGGCAGGACGGACCGTCGTGGGCACGACGGACCATCACAGACCCTTTAATGGAATTGAGTCTCTGAACTCTGTGACGGAGCAGCAGGATGGACCGTCGCAGGCACGACGGGCCATCACAGGTTGCATAATCCCAGGCTGGGTCAGTTTTCTGTTTAAGTTTTAAAGGGGCGTTTTGGACTATTCCTGCTATAATTATAAATTTCGTGGGTTACTATTAATAAGTCTATTTACTTGGGGGTTAAAAGAGGTAACCTTGAATTAATTAGTGGGTTAATTCAACATCTTTTATACTTAATTATATGCTAATTAGGGTAAAAGAAAGAGGGTTTGAGTAAGAAAAATAGAAAAAACAAAGAGAGAGAGAGAGAGGATCAATCGAACGAAAAAGAGGAGAAACGAAGAGGAAAGCAAATCATTGGAAAAGTAGATTGTTTGATCACGAATCTTCGGTGGAGGTAGGTTATGGTTTTTTATGCTATTCGTAGTAGACTCTTAATAGCGAATGATATGTGTTGGTAATATTATCTCATCTTTTATATGCTTAATTGTATGCTTGCATGAATGTGATTATATAATGGTGATAAAATAAGCATTATGAAGCTATTGAATCATAAATCTTGAAAAACCCTAATCTCTTTGTTAATGATGATGCCTTGGTATAAGAGAAGGCTTGATGAACTAAAGTAATGAGATTAATGATGCCTTAGTATAATAGAAGGCTTGATGAACTAAAGTGATGAGGTTAATGATGCCTTGGTATAAAAGGAGGATTGATGAATTGATAGAATGAGATTAGTGGAGCGGGTGTCACGAACGACACGTAGAATTAGGTGATCAGAGTGTCACGTTCCGACACATAGAATTAAGGGATCGGGTGTCACGAACCGACACTTAGATTTAGGGGATCGGGTGTCACGAACCGACACTTAGATTTAGGGGATCGGGTGTCACGAACCGACACGTAGATTTAGGGGATCGGGTGTCACGAACCGACACGTAGATATAGGGGATCGGGTGTCACGAACCAACACGTAGATTTAGGGGATCGGGTGTCACGAACCGACACATAGAATTAGGAGATCGGAGTGTCACGTTCCGACACATAGTAGTAGGGGAGCGGAGTGTCACGTACCGACACAAGAGGAATAAGGATAATGAGGGAGCGGAGTGTCACGTACCGACAAAAGAGAAATAAAGATTATGAATCTTGAAAGATGTTAATATACTCAATCTAATGAACCTAATTCCCAAATGAGTATGGTATTGAGGCTTGAGTCCTCATGTGTGAACTTGGCGGTACGTATTAATGATGATAGTACTTGTTGTTGCTACATGTTGAGTATTGTAGTTGATTTTGTCATATTACTTGATATATATTGTTTTCTATTTTGAGTTGGCCGATGATACTTACTCAGTACTCGTGTTCGTACTGACCCCCTACTTGTATGTTCTTTCTTTGTTATATGTGGAGTGCAGCAAACGTACCCTCGTCTTCAACTCAACCGCAATTCTAGCCAGTCTTCATTACACCGGATTTTCAGGGTGAGGTAATGCTTCTAGCTTGGACTGGATCTTCTTCTTCATGTCTTGATGCCTTGAAGTTCCGGCCATCGACTAGCTTTTATGTGTTTTAACTTCTTAGAATACTCTTAGTTTAGTAATTTGATCATAGATGTTCTTGTGATGATGTTTCCAGATTTTGGGGAAAATATAGTTGTTGAATTTTAGAAGTTATTGAATGGTTTTCATTAATGAGTTTAAGTCTTCTGCATTGTATTTTGTTCATTATGTTTAAAAAATGTGGGGGTGTAGATTGGTTGGTTCGCTCACATAGGAGGGTAAGTGTGGGTGCCAGTCGCGGCTCGGTTTTGGGTCGTGACAAACTTGGTATCAGAGCATTAGGTTCGTTGGTCTCATCACACAAGAATGAGTCTAGTAGAGTCTTAAGGAACGGTAGGGGGACGCCTTTACTTTTCTTTGAGAGGCTATATGACTTTGGGAAATTCCATTCTTTCTTTCTTTCTTTTGTGCTATTACTTGGATCCAATTGGTATCTAGGTGATACAAATTGGTATCTGACCATCTTCACTCTATTTTGCAAATTGTTAGAACTAGAGCAACGACTGCACCATCACGAACACCGGCAAGACAGGATGCGTCTGAGCCAGCCACTAGGGCTGTAGATCGGAGAGGAACAGTCGCAAGAGGCCGTGGTAGAGGTCGTGGGAGGACGTCCTCTAGAGGAAGAGGAGAAGCACCTAGCCCATCTGGTACTAGGGCGGTGACTCCTCCACCGACTGAGGAAGTAGTAAGAGAGGGTGAGGAAGGGGAAGATGAGCAAGTGCAGACTGAGGAATTGCCACCCCAACCTACCCCAGAGATGATTAATCAGGTTCTTGCTTATCTTAGCGGGTTATCTGATCAAGTCCAGACACCTCCAGTGTTTTCTGCACTAGCACCTCAGGTTCCGGAGGTACAACATGCAGCTACCGTGGCTCGCCGCGTGGACGCCTTATTGGAAATAGGCACGTTTACTCGTCTGACTACAGGGCCTATAATGACAAATGATTAGCATGAACTTTTCAGTAAGTTCTTGAAATTGAAACCTCCAGTCTTCAAGGGTGCCGAATCTGAGGATGCGTACGATTTTCTGGTTGACTGTCATGAGCTACTACACAAGATGGGTATAGTAGAACGGTTTGGTGTTGCGTTTGTGACTTATCAGTTTCAAGGGAACGCCAAAATGTGGTGGCGGTCACATGTTGAGTGTCAACCAACAGAGGCACCACCTATGGCTTGGGCCTCATTCTCTAGTTTTTTAATGGAGAAGTATATCCCCTGGACTTTGAGGGATAGGAAAAGAGATGAGTTCTTGAGCCTAGAGCAATGTAGGATGTCGGTTACTGCATACGAGCCTAAGTTTCGTGCATTATCCAGGTATGCCACCAAACTTTGTTTCAGTCCACAAGAGCGGATTGGCTGTTTTGTGAAGGGGTTGAGGTCAGAATTGCGGATTTCAGCCTTACAGGTAGCGGCTACGGCAAAATCCTTTCAAGAAGTGGTAGACTTCGTGATAGAGGTGGAAGGAGTGAAACCAGATGACTTCACCATGGCATCGACATCAAAAAGGTTTCGAAAGGGAGGTGAGTTTAATGGCTCTTACTCTAGAGGACAGGGTTCAGGAGGTTACTCAGTCCGACCAATTCAGTCTTCACTACAGACTGTAGTTGGGGGTCCACCTCAGACCGGTCAACACTTCTCTGAGAGACCTATACTTGACTCCAGAGAATGTTATGGATGTGGGGAGACTGGACATATTAGGAGGAATTGTCCAAAACAGAGTTATAGACCCCCAATAGCTAGAGGTAGAGGTGGTCATGGTAGAGGCCGTTATTCTGGAGGACGTGGTGGTCGAGGTAATGGTGGTCACCAAACGGCCGGGGTAATTGGAAACTGGAGCCACTACAAACACAACATGTAGGGGCAACGGACAACAAGTAATGGGCCCATTGTTACGCTTTCCCTGGGGGAGGTCTGAAGCGCGAGAATCTGATGCTGTCATCACAGGTAATCTTTTGGTTTGTGATTGCATGGCTCTGTATTGTTTGATCCTGGCTCCACATTTTCTTATGTATCTTTTATTTGCTATTGGTCTTAATTTACCTTGTGAATTACTCGACATGTCTATTCGTGTTTCTACTCGGGTGTGTGAGTCTGTGATAGTTGAAAAAGTATATAGGCTTTGTTGGTGACTTTTGGGGGAGCAAACTTATGTAGATTGGTTATCCTAGAAATGGTTGACTTCGATGTAATTCTGGGTATGACTGGCTTTCTCTATATTTTGCAATCTTTGATTGTAATGCTAAAACCGTGACGTTAGCCAAGCCTGGGACTGACCCGTTAGTGTGGGAGGGCGACTACACTTCCACTCTGGTGCGTATCATCTCCTTTCTTCGTGCTAAGAGAATTGTTAGTAAAGTGTGTTTAGCTTTCTTGGCACATCTCAGGGATGACACTACCCAAGTACCTCCAATTGAGTCGGTTTCGATAGTCCGCGAGTTTCTGGATGTGTTCCCTGCAGATCTTCCTGGTATGCCATCGGATAGGGATATTGCCTTCTGCATTGATCTTGAACCGGGTACTCGCCCCATTTCTATACCCTTTTAAAGAATGGCTCCCGCGGAGTTAAGAGAGTTAAAGGCCCAACTTCTAGAGTTGTTGAGCAAACGCTTCATTAGACCAAGTGCATCTCCTTGGGGTGCTCCAGTGTTATTTGTGAAGAAGAAGGATGGGAGTTTTCGGATGTGCATAGACTATAGACAACTGAATAAGGTAACTATTAAGAACAAGTATCCTTTTACTCTCATTGATGATTTGTTCGATCAGTTACAAGGTGCTTGCACCTTCTCGAAAATCGATTTGAGATCTGGCTATCATCAATTGAAAATACGGGCAACGGATGTGCCCAAGACTGCTTTTCGGACCACAAGATATGGGCATTATGAGTTTTTGTAGTAATGTCTTTTGGGCTTACGAATGCCCCTGCCGCTTTCATGAGCTGATGAATGGGAATTTAAGCCATATTTGGATCTCTTTGTCATCGTATTCATTGATGATATATGGTATACTCAAAGAGTAAGGAAGAACATGAGGAGCACTTGAGAATTGTATTGGAAATGTTGAGGGAGAAAAAGCTTTATGCTAAATTCTCCAAGTGTGAGTTTTGGATAGATTCAGTGTCCTTCTTAGGGCACGTGGTTTCTAAGGATGGGGTGATGGTGGATCCATCTAAGGTCGAAGCAGTGAAGAGTTGGGCAAGACCCACTAATGTTACGGAGGTGAGGAGTTTTGTTTGTTTAGCTAGCTACTACCGCCGATTTGTCAAGGGGTTCTCTTCTATTGCTTCCCAACTGACAATCTTGACTAAGCAGAATGTCCCATTTGTATGGTAGTACAAGTGCGAAGAAAGCTTTCAGAAGCTCAAGACTTTGTTGACTACTGCACCCATTCTCACCTTGCCAGTGGAAGGTAAGAATTTCATTGTCTATTGTGATGCATCCTATTCGGGTTTTGATGCAGTGCTAATGCAAGAGAAGAATGTGATTGCTTATGCCTCAAGGAAATTAAAGGTGCAGGAACGTAACTATCCGACCCATGATGTGGAATTGGCTGAGGTAGTATTTGCATTAAAGCAATGGAGGCACTATTTATATGGGGTTAAGTGTGAAGTCTATACGGATCATCGTAGCCTACAGTATGTTTTTACTCAGAAGGATTTGAACTTGAGATAGAGGAGATGGATGGAACTACTGAAGGACTACGATATCACAATCTTGTATCATCCGGGAAAAGCTAATGTCGTGGCAGATGCTTTAAGTAGAAAGGCGGGAAGTATGGGAAGTCTAGCTCACTTGCAAGTTTCTAGACGCCCATTGGCTAGAGAAGTTCAGGTTCTGGCTAATGACCTTATGAGGTTAGAAGTAAACGAGGAGGGAGGATTTTTGGCTTGTGTGGAGGCAAGATCTTCCTTCCTTGACAAGATTAAGGGAAAGCAGTTTAAAATGAGAAATTGATCCGGATCCGAGATAAAGTATTGCGAGGAGAGGCTAAGGAAGCAAAAATCGATGAGGAAGGTGGGTTTTCAGAATAAGGAAGGGTATGTGTACCTTTTGCGTCGATGATTTGATCGACATATTCTACAGAGGCTCATATTTCAAGGTATTCTATACATCCGGGTGCAACCAAGATGTATCGTGACCTAAAGCAACACTTTTGGTGGAGTAGAATGAAGCGCGACATTGTTGATTTTGTTGCCAAATGTCCAAATTGTCAACAAGTAAAGTATGAACACCAGAGGCCGGAGGAACACTTCAGAGAATGCCCATTCCTGAATGGAAGTGGGAAAGAATGCAATGGACTTCGTGGTTGGTCTTCCAAAGACAATGGGTAAGTATGACTCCATTGGGTGATTGTGATAGGTCAACTAAGTCAGCTCACTTCATTCGGTCAAGGTGACTTACTTAAAATGCAGAGAAGTTAGGCAAACTTTACATCTCGGAAGTTGTTCGGTTGCATGGAGTCCCACTGTCCATTATATCAGATAGAGGTAAGCAGTTTACTTCTATGTTTTGGAAAACATTGCATGCTAAATTAGTTACTAGGTTGGATCTTAGTACCGCATTTCACCCTCAGACCGATGGTCAGTCTGAGATAACGATTCAAGTGCTGGAGGATATGCTACGTGCATGTGTGATAGAATTTGGTGGCCATTTGGATAGCTTCTTACCTTTGGCAGAGTTCTCATACAATAATATCTATCACTCAAGTATTGATATGGCTCCATTTGAAGCACTGTATGGGAGAAGATGTAGGTCTCCCATTGGTGGTTTGATGCATTTGAGGTTAGACCTGGGGTACTGATCGTTGAGTGATTCAATAGAGAAGGTGGAATCATTCAATAAAGCTTTTAGAGCGGCTGAAAGTAGGCAAAAGGAATATGCGGATCGAAAGGTTAGAGACTTGGAGTTTATGGAGGGTGAACAAGTCTTGTTGAAGGTTTCGCCATGAAAGGGGTGATGCGGTTCGGTAAGCGAGGTAAGCTTAGCCCAAGGTATATTGGTCCCTTTGAAGTACTTAAGCGAGTAGGGGAGGTGGCTTACGAATTAGCCTTGCCTCCAGGCCTGTCCGGAGTGCACCCGGTATTTCATGTGTCTATGTTGAAAAGATACCATGGGGATGGAAAGTACATCATCCGTTGGGATTCAGTTTTGCTTGATGAGAATTTCTCTTATGAGGAGGAACCTGTTGCTATTTTAGATAGAGAAGTCGCAAGTTGAGGTCGAGGGAGATGCATCCATCAAAGTTCAATGGAAGAATCGACCAGTTGAAGAAGCCACTTGGGAGAAGGAGGCTGATATGCGAGAAAGATACCCACACTGTTTACGGATTCAGGTACTCCTTTTCGCCCTTGTTTTTTCTTGTGATCGTTCGAGGAGGAAACATGGGTAAATTGGTATCTATTGTAACGACCTGTTAGTCGTTTTGAGCAACAGATTTTATTTCTAGAAAATGGCTGAGACGACGAATCCCACGACGGACCGTCATGGGTACGACGGACCGTCGAGGGGGTCTCATTCCAAAACACTTAGAATTCTGAAATTTGGGTACTGAAATCGACTCTCTGAACTTCGTAACGGAATGCAGGACGGACTGTCGTGGGCACGACGGACCGTCACAGACCCTTTAATGGAATTGAGTCTCTGACTCTATGACGGAGCAGCAGGACGGACCGTCGCAGGCACGACGGGCCGTCACAGGTGCGTAATTCCAGGCTGGGTCGGATTTCTGTTAAGTTTAAAGGGGCGTTTTGGACTATTCCTGCTTAATTATAAATTCGTGGGTAATATTAATAAGTCTAATTACTTGGGGGTTAAAGAGGTAACCTTGAATTAATTAGTGGGTTGATTCAACATCTTTTATACTTAATTATATGCTAATTAGGGTAAAAGAAAGAGGTTTGAATAAGAAAAATAGAAAGAACAAAGAGAGAGAGAGGATCGATCGCGAACGAAAAGAGGAGAAAAGAAGAAAAGGAAAGCAAAGCATGGAAAAGTAGATTGTTTGATCACGAATCTTCGGTGGAGGTAGGTTATGTTTTTATGCTATCGTAGTAGACTCTCATAGGGAATAATAGTGTTGGTATAATATATCTCATCTTCTATATGCTTAATTGTATGCTTGCATGAATGTGATTATATAATGGTGATAAAATAAGCATGATGAAGCTGTTGAATCATAAATCTTGGAAAAAACCTAATCTCTTTGTTAATGATGATGCCTGGTATAAGAGAAGGCTTGATGAACTAAAGTAATGAGATTGATGATGCCTTAGTATAATAGAAGGCTTGATTAAACTAAAGTGATGAGATTGATGATGCCTTGGATAAAAGGAGGATTGATGAATTGATAGAATGAGATTAGTGGAGTGGGGTGTCACGAACCGACACGTAGATTAGGGGATCGGAGTGTCACGTTCCGACACATAGATTAAGGGATCGGGTGTCACGAAACGGACACATAGATTTAGGGGATTGGGTGTCACGAATCGACACGTAGATTAGGGGATCGGGTGTCACGAACCGAACGTAGATTTAAGGGATCGGGTGTCACGAACCGACACGTAGATTTAGGGGATCAGGTGTCACGAACCGACACGTAGAATAGGGATCGGGAAGTGTCACGTTCCGACAATAGTAGTAGGGAGCGGAGTGTCACGTACCGACACAAGAGGAATAAGGATAATGAGGGAGCGGAGTGTCACGTACCGACACAGAGAAATAAAGATAATGAATCTTGAAAGATGTTAATATACTCAAACTAATGAACCTAATTCCAAATGAGTATGGTATTGAGGATTGAGTCCTCATGTGTGAACTTGCGGTACGTATTAATGATGTATAGTACTTGTTGTTGCTACATGTTGAGTATTGTAGTTGATTTTATAATATTACTTGATATATATTGTTTTCTATTTTGAGTTGGCCGATGATACATACTCAGTACTCGTGTTCGTACTGACCCACTACTTGTATGTTCTTTCTTTGTTATATGTGGAGTGCAGCAAACGTATCGTCGTCTTCATCTCAACCGCAATTCTAGCCAGTCTTCATTACACCGGATTTTTAGGGTGAGCTAATGCTTCTAGCTTGGACTGGATCTTCTTCTTCATGTCTTGATGCCTTGAAGTTCCGGCATGGACTAGCTTTTTATTTGTTTTATCTTCTTAGAATACTCTTAGTTTAGTAATTTGATCATAGATGTTATTGTGATGATGACTTCCAGATTTTGGGGAATAATAGTTGTTGAATTTTAGAAGTTATTGAATTGGTTTTCATTAATGAGTTTAAGTCTTCCGCATTGTATTTTGTTCATTATGTTTAAAATGTTGTTGTGTAGATTGGTTGGTTCACTCACATAGGAGGGTAAGTGTCGGTGCCAGTCGCGGCTCGGTTTTGGGTCGTGACATATGTGTATATGCAAGCACACACCAAGGACATGCATGAGTAAGAATATCTCTATCCTAACAACATGATTGTAGAAAGTAAAGTTAGTGGACTTGCCAAATTGAAATTAGGAAAGTGAGTACGCTTTCCAAATTTGGATTAGGAAAGTCAGTGATTCCAAATTTGGGCTAGGAACGTCATGACATGAGAGTAACATGCATCATCATACTTATCATATTGCACATACGACATAACATCTTACAAATAGCACATATCATAATTCATATAACACATAATGTTGTTCATATCATTCATTCCTATGCCACGAGACCTTGGAATCATGGACATAACATTAAAACATCCAAAAAATGAGGGCTCAACATATGGGACCTCAACAGGAGAGTCCGTTTTAGCAAACATAAAATCTGCTTCATACATTCATCCGTATTTCATTCGTCGGCCAGTGTAAACACCAGCTATACCTAGGATGTAGTTTAAGACTTTCATCGAGTTCGTTGTGCAATGACTAAACATGACCTAATGTCATTAGTTGAATCTAAATCTCCTCTTGATTATCCTATCCTAACACCTCTGGTATCATTCATTTTATTCTGTACATCATTTGAGGCAGGCCTCATTCATTCATTGGGAACATTAACTTTAATCGACATAGATCATGAGAGACATCAAGAAATCAGAGTCATGAAAACCCACATCGAAAAGAGGTGGAATCACCGGCCAAAGTGACCCAAAACATGCTAGTGTACATAGTAATTTAACCCCGCCAGATCCCTATATAGGTTCAAAGACTAGGAGATATAAGGAGACCCATACCCGGCATGCCGGATAGTATCATCTCATGAGAGTTACATGAACCTCCGCCCTTCCCGAAAGAAGGCATCACCGCTCATAGTTAGCCGATGGGTGCACAATATAAAGTTCCATTACATTCAACTCATACATCATGGAAGCAGTCTTCTAGTATGAGGACATCATAGCTCAATAGAATATTTCTCATCTCATTATTAGTATTAAGTGTGTTAACCTCAATACTTTCATTATAGTGTTCATAGAGACTGGTCTCTTCATTAACTTTACACTCTCGTAGGTGAGTACATTTTGGTAACATTTACTTAGGCTCATGTGAAATTTCTCTCATCTTTTACATTATCCTCATATCATGTTGTAACAACATTCATTAACATTAACACATTTGTTCTTCATAATTACTCACCACTTTTTACGTGAATGTTTCAATTCATCATATGCCAATGCACTTGGCCATTTGTGTGTTTCACACTCTTACATAACGCTTATAGGGTTTCATCATTTCACTACATTATATTCTATCCATCATATTCCAATGCACTTGGCCAATTAGTGTGTTTTACACTCTTACTTAACCCTTCTAGGGTTAATTCATTTCATTATATACGTGGTGGGTTCACTTTTTTTAAATGAATGTTAGACTTATGGACCTATACATACAATCCATGAGGCCTCATTCATAGTTCGTTTAAATGATTTATATCTTCCTAGGATTATGTGGTACAAGACTTATGCATCTTTTATGTATGTCACGATCTCAATTTTAATCTATGTGGGCAACATTATGCTTGAACATTTAATTCACGTATGACTTATGTATCAATACAAAATTTGGGCAAGGGAATCCGGTTTTCAAATTCCTTGAACAACAATTACATTTTTTTTTGTTTTATCCATATGGCTTGGGGTCCCATGTTCCAGCCCAATTGCCTTCATTTTATTTTTCCCTTATCTTACCTAATTTTTCATTTAATGGAACTAAGAGGATATGGGATCGAACCCCCACAACCTCATTTGCTTTTTTTTATTGCCTTTAAATTTCTCTTCTTTGGCCGAGGGGTTATGGGTTCGAACCCCCACAGTCCCTCTTTAATTTCTTCTAATGTTTTCCTTAAATATACCTAGGAGGTCGTGGGTTCGATCCCCACGCCTCACATCTCTTTTCTTTCATTTCCTTTGACTCTCCTTCACTGCCTAGAGGTCGTAGGTTCGATTCCCACGCCTCACATTTCTTTTCTTTCATTTTCTTTACCCTCCTTCACATCCTAGAGGTCGTGGGTTCGATTCCCACGCCTCACATTTTATTTCATTTTCTTTTACTCTTTCTTAAATCTGATTGAAAGGTGGTGGGTTCTAACCCCACTCCTCTCATTTCTTATGTTTTCTTTTAAGTTACATTTCCAGACAATACCATTGTTCGAATCCCCTTCACCACATTTCTTTTTATTTTTTTATTTTCATGCTGTTTAACATGGTGAGGTCACGGGTTCTATACTCCATGACATCACTTGTTTTGATTAATTTTTTTCAACATTTTGAACCCTCTTTGCTGACCGAAATTCACCAATAGAAGCTGGAAATTTTCTTTTAATTCTTCAGCATCCTTTCATCAAGTTAGACCTTGTTCATAGGGGAACTTCGTAGTGCATTTAGAACGTTTTAGGTGCGTCTTCATGTATTCGAATAGCCAAGACATTATACCTCAAATCAGTCACATTACAACTCATATGAACATCACATTAACATGAACATGTGTACATGAAATATAAAGAACTATCATGCCATTTCAAGTCCTAAACCATGAACAGTAGCCACGGCAACACACACATACACACGTAGTTACATTTTCGAAAACATCAACATAAGTCACATAATTCTAAACATACATATAAACAAATAATCATCATGAAAACACGTTTCAACCCTAGTTTTCTACCGGCAAACATAACCAACCTATGATTCAATGGGATCTTAGGAGTTTAGTTTGTGGACTTAGTTAATAAGGTTTTTTTTATTTAATAAAAATCTGATTTTTATTTTATTTTCAATCATATAAATAATAATAATTAATAATTAATTAGATTAATTCAATATCTTAAATAAAAAATCATTTTAATTCATTGTTTCCACCTAGGTTCGAACCCGAGTGGAGCAAGACTTCACTTCAAGAGCCCAATTTCGGCCCTCTCTCCCCAAAATACTCCTCCACCTTATTAATTAAATAATTAATTATATATTTAGGGTAATTATGATACTACTCTTACCCTTAAAAAAGACGATTCTACCCCTAGACTCTCCAAACCTAAGATTTTTCCCTTTTTAAGTCCGATAAAGACTCCTTCGAGTAAATCTTCGTATTTGAGAATCCTACATGGTTGGACCCACCCTTTCCAAGCTCAACTAACTCCCCAAGTTAGTTGGATTGGCTGTGCAAAGGGTTCCAAGTTCTTGTTCAATGCGCATCAATCCGTGTGAACCCTGGTCTAGTCATAGACATTCTTGACACGTTAAGTATTTCTTATCTTATCGATTTTTAGGGTTGTTACATAAACCTCATGAAAAATTTAATCAATCATACTAGATGCGTACTAACATGAGGAAAACAATAATGAAAACTTATTTTTCTCAGCAAACAAGAATTCAACTAGAACATGTATATTACCAAGAGGCCATGGAAATCTCATTAACATTCATGACTCTCATACGTAAGATAAGCTTTAAGAAAGCTCTAGATATGAAGCTTGAGTAAGAATAGAAGGAAAAGAGATAACTCAAACTTGTTATTCATCATGGCATCCCCCACTTAAGAGAAACCCAAGTAAAAGAACCCATAATATGAAATCTCAATACACTTCAACACAAGGAGGAATTATCAGTTACTGGTACTTTCATCTACATTAGCTCCCTTGCCCTCTTTTGCTTGAACTGCATAGAATCGAATCTTCTTTTGAGCAATCAAGATTTGGGCCATTAAAAGAAGCTTTCTTGTCCTCCCTCCCTCTAACCATACGAGTAGGGCAATTTTTCACTTGATAATATTTCTTTCCACAACCATAGCACCCACTAGTACCAGGTAGACACTTCCCAAAATGTTTCTTTCTACAATTATGAAAAGTAGGTTTAGCAAATTTAGATCCACTACCTCTGTTTTGGTTACCCTTAGAAGCATTTGAAGAATCTTGATTTGGAGCTCTCTTCATGAACCTTGGTTGACCTTGCTCATCATATTTGCCACTCTTCACATTATTATTCACTCTTCAAAGTTTATAATTGTCAATAGGTTGAGCATACACAACAAGTATAGATTAATTCATATCATCATGGAGCATCGTCGTATGACATTTCTCCTTAACTAGGTTAGAAACATCGCTAACAAACCTGCTCAGCTCATATCTAGAGCTAGACATCAAAGTAGGAGCATACTTAGACATTAGGGTAAACATCAAGGAATACTCATCCACACTCATAGTATCTTTCATAAGATTTATAAACTCCTCAACCTTCACCTCCCTCTTCTCACGGGTGAGGTACTTACGAAGAAACTCCTTCTTAAACTCCTCCGATTCTATAAAACTCAATTTAACCATCCTATCGGCATTTCATTAAGTGAACTACACTTAGGCCACTTATTTTAATTAATGGGAATCCAACTCCGATTTCTCCCTAGAAGTTACACATAGCATCCATAATATTATAAATTCCCTCCAAGAAATCGTGGGAAACTTCCCCCACTATAGAACCAAAATTATAGGAGGATTCATTATCATAAAGTCTCTCAATATTGAGGCCATAGTACTCTTAATAGAGTTCACTCTAGGCCCCACATCCCTATTCACTTGTCCATCATATCTTGGGATAAAGTTAGAAATCTGTCCTAATCTCTTTATTGTTCATATCCTGGGGAATCACTTGAACTAACCTTGAAGAGATTGTCCAACTTGGGGACCTAGGGGAGGAATTCCATCAATGACAATATCATCTTCCACTCTCCTTGTGGGTCTCCCTGTCGTATTCATATCCTATAAACACAAAAGAATGATTAGGAAAAATACAATTATAAGACTCAACTCTAAGGCATCTCTTCAAGAATACAAAAGAAGTCTAACTTTCTATTGACCTATAGCCTCTTACTCATAGATGTGTTGCGACTCACAATGATGAACAAGACTCTACTAGACGTGGCCCGTGAGGCATCAACTTAATGACCATTCCCAAAACCTTATGGTTTTATTCAAAATTTGTCACCACCCCCAAAATTGTGGCACGGCGTACTTGACCTTGAAGGGGTCTTGTACAATCCTCATCACAATAAGTCATCACATAGGTAGTAAAAATACTGAAGAATTGTCAATAAAACCAACACTAGAAAAATCTTTCATAAAGCAACTAAATACTAAGTCTGATATAGACATCTTAAACACAATCTCAAAAATCACACAGACACGGGGCTTTACAATCGAAACAAATACTAAAATGTCAATTAATTCAAAAAGGCAACATAAAAGTTCTTTTTCCTCGAATCCATGATGACATACCATGTCTTGGAAGAATAGAAATCCAAGTCTTCAACTAAGATATCCACTAGATACCTCAACCTGCACTTGTAGTGAAAACATCCAGAAGATGGTGTTAGAAAAATTAAGAACTAAGTATGATCGCCATGCAAAACCATGCTAAAAGGGGCATTTTGTTGAAAGTAATACTTTTATGCCTTTTGGTAAAACTTCATGAACAATTGAAAAATAGAGGAACAATATAATTCAAAACTAACATACAAGTCACAATGTCTAATTTAAATTGTTGCCTTTACCTGTTAACTTTCACCTCATGTAATCATGCTTCAACTAGTACCAACAGGCAATGCTTAAGAACATACATTAGGTAGATCATTCATCCTTCTAAGGCCTGTATATAAAGTTATATTAAGACACCCTTCAGTAAGACATAAAGTGGAGGCCCATACTACATCTTCCTTCCACACCTAAGTGTTCCTCAAGGCTACATTAGACAAGAACCTTTACATTTAAACATAGTATGCTAAGTAACTCATTTCATCAATATAAGAGAGACATTTATCACATTAGAGAGACAATAAGTCAACATTTATTATTAGCTTCATTCAGAGGACTATCACACATTAGTCATGAAGACTTAGGGAACTCACTCAACCCCCTATCTAAGTCTACTCATGTCATGTGTAGATAGAATCCCATACTACAATCTACACTTTGTAGATCTCGTCAAGTAACTAGAGTGCACATCCCACATGATGGGAATACACATTTAACTGACACAGAACATGAGAGATAGTTCATGGAATCCAATATTATATCCCCATATCATAAAGAGGTTGTACCCTTGCCTAAGGGAGATGGGTTGATGCAGATTTGGTTGATCCGTAGTTAGGACCTATGTGAGCACATAGTTGAAGTATATGAAAGACGTTCGTTAAAAATCATCCTACCATTGGGAGAACCTCCATCTAACGATATCAATTTGGTGCTTAGCCTACATTCCCATAGAGTAGTTTCATTAACAATTTACTGTTGTGTTGTAGAGAGTTACCAACATCAGACCTACCCACCCAAGACTCAAACACATGAAGAACAACAACCATTAGGTCAACTAATTCAATGCATAGAGGATAGCTAATTGATCTTCCTAGGAAGGACCACCACCTTTAGGTCTACCAATCTGAGGTTCATCATTTCATATAAGAAGAAGTCCACCACCATTAGGTCTACAATTTTAAGTTTCTAGATCAATATAAGGTTCTATACCATCATGAACGACCACCAACATTAGATCTAACAATAAAAGAGATGGTCTAAAATACCGTAGAGTCATTCATAGGGAGGCTACATACATTAGGTCAACCAAACCAAGACATTCATTCATTCATTCAAGAAAATTTTGCCAACTATAGGTCTACCAAATCAGGATCATTTAGCAATTAAGTGAAGATAAATTCATTTGTCTAGAAGAGTATTCACTAGCCTACCAATTCAAGACACACATTCATCTATAAATTCATTCATATAAGAACAGAATGCCTAAGCCTAGAAATTCAAGATATACATTCACATTTGATACAAGATCATCATTATATCCTTGGGAATCACATCTACATATGTACTTCATTGAATTCACGCTCACACAACTAGAAATTAAGAACCTCCCCCATAAGTGGATGATACATAACTCTATCACAATTCTATATCATTAAATATCAATATTAACCCATAGATGCAACATACTACAAGAGATAAGGTCATTGACATATTTCCGTAACCAATTCCATCATCAACATAATTAATTCAACATGAACTCATTCATGATCTCCCTTTCTAGGTCATGATCCTCAAATCATAATTACATCAATAATTCACCAAAATACGACATAATTAATGACATGAACTATAAACTAATTTCATATAAACACCTACTATACATTATACATCCATAATCAATCATCAATTTAGGAGTTTAGATAAAGACATGGGTTCTTGAAGGAATTAATGTAAAAACAACTTCAAATGATCAATTAAATATTAATTAATCAATATAGTTAATTTGAAAATGTTTTGTCAATGAACACATTCTTAGATTAGAAAGTACGATTTCGATCAGTGAAAGACTTTGAAATCTACTATAATTGACTCCTTAAATGAAAGATTAATCTACCATGAAATATCACTATACCATACACTTAAAAAATCCCACGAATTTGACTTGAAAACTTGAAGAAATTTACCTTGGAACCTTGATGGCCTCACCTCTAATGAAGTTTTCCTTTGAGAGAGTGTTTTGGAGAAGTGAGGTTCTAACTTTTGGGGTTTTGAAAGAAATAATATCTAAAAGAGGTTTATTCAATTTAAATATTCTTAATATATTCTAATACAACTAAAATAATCGTTTAAACATATACCGGAACTTGGGTTGAATTTACCAATTCACTCCACAATGACCGAGCTTCCGCCACTAAACCATTCTTCATTCACGTCTCTCATCTATGGATCATGTATGGGTTGAGAGGATGTATGGTACCTCCAAGGTTTTTGGGTTGTGGATCAATATGAAAGACAAGCATATCCTGACCCACGACCTTTATCTACAAGGCGTAGAATTGTCTAAGGGACGTGGATAGGGGGTATAGATGGGACTTTTTCAATATATTTTTGGGCTACGCCCTTTATCTACGAGGCGTAGAATGGTCTAAGAGAGACACACCCTTTATCTACAAGACATCTTGGGTTGTATTGGGGAGTATTATGTGGACTTTCAATCCCTTAACATGATGTTCTAAGTACAGGATTCAGTTCTACTAGTTTTAGCCCTCAAACAACTCACAAAACTTCAACCACAAGGTCCTAGAACACAATAGTCCAAATGACTAGTTTTCTGACGTTGTAGTCGAATTGTGACATTTGGACTCAAAACACTTTAAATAAAATTAAAAAGTCATTTCTCATCATATAATAAAGTTACAAAATTCAAACACATATGAGTATCTAGTTCTTCCTATTCAATTTTAGGGTCATTACATATGTGCATGTTTACTATGTTCTGACTACTCATATATGTTTCACTTATGGGAATACTTGTGTGATCCTAACAGTATACTATGGTTGTGTGTTTAAACTAAACTTTATCTTTGTCTATTGAATAAATGAAATCTTCCGGAGGACTAATATAGACCATTTAGTAGATCAAGAAGCATGATCAAATTCAAGGGTTAGCAAGTTTTTTCAGCCTTTTATAGGTCCTCTATATTTTAGTAACTCTTTCCAAACTTAGACTATCTCGTTAGATTTACTCATATGTTTAGTTTGGTTGTACCCACTTAATTTAGCCTGGTTGAACTTTAGATATTCTGGTACATTGACTTTAAGATTCTAGGGATGTTTTCCACAATGTTTTAGCGACAATTTGTTAGACTTTTGTATTTTGTGGGAACTACACTTTCTTTATACATCTAAACCTTATTTTATATCATTAGATGTTTTGTTTTGGGATTATTTGGTTAGTATTAAATATTCTCCCACTAGAGGGTCAGTGTATGTGCCAATCACGATGGTCTGGATCATTATAAGAGAGTGGAAGAATCAGAAACAGTACTGATTACTTGGTATTGCCAATGAGGTATGATTACGAGACAATGAGTTTAAAGATACAAGAATTAAAAAAAAAAGTTCTTTTAATAGTGCATGAAATTTTTGTCCAAAATTACCTTAGGAGAATTGTTAAATTCTTTACAGGCTCAGGATCAAAGGAGACTTATGATGCAAGATTGCAAGGTTGAAGGAGCATTAGTAGTCAACCACAAACCTCAAAGCAAGGGTAAATTGTTGAAAAATTACCCACCTTATCAGTACTGTGGAAAAATGGACATCCTCTATGTAAAGGTTGGTAAAAAGCAGATGCAGGGTCCAAGAACTACAAATAACTTGGTCATGAAGATGTGATTTGCAAAAGTAAATTTTTAAAAATATGAAACAGTTGCCCAGTCACTACTTAAAAAGAAGAAGAAGACCACTTATTTGTGGCAACTTATTTTTCAACCAACAAAAACTGATTTTTTGATGATTAATAGTGGTTGTACAACCACATGACATATGAAAATAAATATTTTTAAAGAGTTCATTCTTATGGGAAAATAAGAAAGTCTGAATTGAGAATGGTGATTGTATTCCTGCAAAATAAAAGTGGTTTGTTTCAATTAAACCAAATTTAGGTACAAAAATAATTTCGTATGTTAATTATGTGTCTTATGTTGATAAAAGTTTGTTTATTGTTGTTCAGTTAATAAAAAATTGAATTATTATTTGAAGACAAATATTTTTGAGTCTTTGATTTTAATAAGTCAAAAGTTTAAATATTCAAATGAGAGGTAAGAGTTTCTCAATTAATCCAAAAGAAGATGCAAACAAAACATGCAAGAGAAAGGATGAATGAGCAGATTTGTTCACACGGTCCACTTTAGATAAGTCTACAATCTACAATTCCCAATCCAAGAAGGAGTGTTGAAAATATGTCTCGGAATATTGCAAAAATAAAGCACTTGGCTATTTTAAGGGTTGTTAAATTATGTTATTCAAGTCCGATTTGACTTATATTTCTTTGTTAGTTCTTTTAATTTGATATTTGAATTACACTTATAAGTGTGTAACTTATTTTTCTATTTTAAGCTAGGAATTATATCTATAAATTCAAGTCTCGGGATTATTATAATATAATTCCCATAATACTACAGTATTTTTTCTCTCAAAGTCTTTCTCTATTATTTTCTAAATTTTTTTTACTATAAAATACATTAGAATTCATAATTCATTTGTAAGGTTTGACGATAAATACTTATAAGCTTCTCAAATAAGTCATATCAATCAATCTCTATAACGAGATATGGATTCCATCAACTAATTTATTACTTCAACAATATATATTATGATCATATAATCTACCATGCATATTGACCCATCTCAGAATCTCACATTTTAATAAATTAAAATGATAATTAATATATACATATCATAATAGTTAAATAAAAATTAAAAATATAAGTACATTTATTAGTTTAGAGAATGTGGACCGTGATTTAATCCTCTGAGTATAAGCTAAAACTCTACACACTAAATCATCTACTATACAAGTAAATAGACTCCATAAATGAATATATGATTTTGCAAGAACTGAGTAAATATTTATTTTATAATAAATATTATATCTTAAGATAAGGTTAATAGTATATATTACAACAATTTTTGACTTAGAGTTTTAATCATCAAAATTGTTTTAATTAATATATCAAATGCCTGGTTCATAGTATATACCTAACAATCTCTCACTTAGATATTTGATCTTGAAAATTGTTAGAATGTTATCTCTTAATATATGATTAATAGTATATACCCTTAAAACCTCCCACTTAGACTCTTAACTATGCATTTACAACTTTCACATGCATTCATTCTTGTCAATATAAATTACCAAGCTATTTTATCATGCAATTTTTCTAGTAGTGCTTCGTCCTAATAAGTAGATTCTGTACTAGATCTTGAGAGACTTTATCGTGAAAACCTCCAAGCATGTACTTATTTCAAGGAGTTCTTCAAAAATTCTATCATGAAAGTTATGTCAAGCATACAAAACAAATCAATCTTCATTAAGAATCTCCCACTACGACTGTCATATCCCGAAACCACAACCTACAAGTTAGGGCAATCTCGGATTACAATTGGCGTACTTGACCTCTCGAAGGTCTTGTACAAGTCCTTTCATATCATTCATTGCTTATCATAGTGAAAAGTAGTGCGGAATTAAAAATTTTCACAACACAAAGCACAATCTTTAAAATCTCTTACATATAATGTCACAGGAAAATACTAAGTCTCAATCTCATCATCTTAAGACACAAGAAAACATGGGACACGGACCATACAAAATACGAATATAGAAATACTTAGTCTATTATAATACTTCAAATGCAAACATAAAAGACATGTACGCCCTCGAGTCCAATAAATACATACTTCAACTTCTCTTGAACGATGCTATGGTCCCAGTCTTCACTTCCCAAAAGCTCCTCACCTTCCAAGAAATATATAGATAGATAAAATCATGGATTAGTACAAACACATGTACTAAGTATGGCATAATCCATAAATATCATGAAACAAACTTTTATTGGAAATATGCATGTTTTCTTAAAAATATCATCATATAATCATAAGAACAACATTTATCAACGTAGAAACACATAAAGAAAAAATTTAAACCAATTATCACATTAGTTTCACTGTACAGTGAAGTTCTTCACTGTTATATTGAAATACTTTCTCTTCCATTTTAACACTTCCTAGCATGTATTCTTCACACTAAAAGCTAGATTAAGACCCACCTAAGCAACAGAAAGAGATACCGCCCATACAACCTCCCTAAGCAACCTAAAGTCTCTCAAGAACGCATATAATAAGTCACATACATAC
>JAKWIY010000758.1:0-30309 GCA_027704805.1 Solanum corneliomulleri
AAGCTACCACGGAGATGGGAACTACATCATCCGTTGGGATTCAGTTTTTGTTTGATGAGAACTTGACTTATGAGGAGGAACCGGTTGCTATTTTAGATAGAGAGGTTCGCAAGTTGAGGTCGAGAGAGATTGCATCCATCAAGGTTCAATGGAAGAATCGACCGGTTGAAGAGGCTACTTGGGAGAATGAGGCAGATATGCAAGAAAAATACCCACATCTGTTTACAGATTCAGGTACTCCTTTTCGCCATTGCTTTTCTTCTTTTGATCGTTCGGGGACGAACGATGGGTAAATTGGTATCTATTGTAACGACCTGTTTAGTCGTTCTGAGCAGCACATTTTAATTCTGGAAAATTGGCTGAAACGACGGAACCCACGACGGACCGTCACAGGAACGACGGACCGTCGCAGGGTCTCGTTTCAATATACTTAGGAATTCTGAAATTGGGTACTGAAAATCGACTCTCTGTAAATTGTGACGGACCTGCAGGACGAGCTGTCACAGCCACGACGAACCGTTGTGAGCTCCCGTTGCAAAACACTTCAACTTTTGAGAATTTGGTACGGGAAACGAGTTTCTGACCGTCATGACGGACGTGCAGGACGGACCGTCACATGTGGTGAAAAAAGGGAGTTTTGGTCTTATGACGACCTGTGTGACGGACCGTCGCAGGCACGACGGGCAGTCACAGGTTGCGCAAATCCCAGGCAGAATAGGATTTCTTTACACGTTTTAAGGGACGTTTTGGACTATTCTTTCCTTAATTATAAAGATTGAGGGTTAATATTAATAAGTCTAATTACTTGGGGGTTAAAAGAGGTAACCTTAAGTTAGTTAGTGGGTTTTATTGTCCTCTTTATTTCTTAATTATATGATAATTAGGGTAAAGGAAAGAGGGTTTGAATAAAACAAAATAGAAAGAACAAAGAGAGAGAGAGAGATTGATCGATCAAGAGGAGAGGAGAAAACAAAGCTTTGGAAATTCTTGCTTGATCACTAGTCTTCGGTGGAGGTAGGTTATGGTTTATTTTACGATATTCGTAGTGAACTCTTGATAGGGAATGATATGTATTGATGATATTGTAAACCTGTCTATATGCTTAATTGTATGCTTGCATGAATATGATAATGTGATTTTTTAAAACAAGCATGATGAAAACCCTTGAATCCCAAATCTTTGAAAAGAAACATTAATCTACGTTATTAATGATGATGCCTTGGTATAAAAGAAGGCTTGATGAATTAAAGTAATGGGATTGATGATCCTTGGTATAGAGAAGGCTTGATGAACGGATAGAATGAAATTAGTGGATCGGAGTGTCACGTTCCGACACATAGTATTAGTGGATCGGAGTGTCACGTTCCGACACATAGTATTAGTGGATCGGAGTGTCACGTTCCGACACATAGTATTAGTGGATCGGAGTGTCACGTTCCGACACATAGTATTAGTGGGACGGGTGTCACGAACCGACACGTAGATATAAGGGATCGGAGTGTGTCACGTACCGACACATATAGGGATCGGAGTGTCACGTTCCGACACATATAGGGATCGGAGTGTCACGTACCGACACATATAAGGGATCGGTGTCACGAACCGACACGTAGAATTAGGGGATCGGAGTGTCACGTACCGACACATAGTGGTAGGGGATTGGAGTGTCACGTACCGACACAAGAGGAAGAAAGATAATGAATCTTGAAAGATGATAATATACTCAACATAATGAAATTAATTCCCAAATGAGTATGGTATTGAGGCTCGAGCCCTCATGGATGAACTTGACGGTATTTATTGACGATTATAATATTTGTTGTTGCTACATGTTGAGTTTATAGTTGATTTATAATATTACTTGATATATATTATCTTCTATTTTGAGTTGGCCGATGATATCTACTCAGTACGTGTGGTTGTACTGACCCCCTACTTTTATGTTTTCCTCTTTGTTATTTGTGTAATGCAGCAAACGTTCCGTCAACTTCAACACAACAGTGATTCGAGCCAGTCTTCACTACCTTCGGAAAATTCAGGGTGAGCTAATGCGTCTAGCTTGGACTGGATCTTCTTCTTCAAGTCTTGATGCCTTGAACTTCCGGCATGGACTAGCTTTTTAGTTATTTTTGTTCTTAGACATTTTAGTTTAGTAATTTGAGGATAGATGTTCTTGTGATGATGACTTCCAGATTTTGGGGATAATAATAGTAGTTTTGAGTTGTTTTTATTAATGAGTTTAAGTCT
This sequence comes from Solanum corneliomulleri, assembly GCA_027704805.1. Classification (NCBI taxonomy): domain Eukaryota; kingdom Viridiplantae; phylum Streptophyta; class Magnoliopsida; order Solanales; family Solanaceae; genus Solanum; species Solanum corneliomulleri. The sequence goes on from JAKWIY010000758.1 coordinate 2,248, forward strand.
TCCGCATTACTTTTGTTGATATTGTATTAAAATGTTAAGGTTTAGATTGGTTGGTTCGCTCACATAGGAGGGTGAATGTGGGTGCCAGTCACGTTCTCGTTTTGGGTCGTGACATTTATGAATGCACTCTCATCATCTTCTTCATCAGTAAAATTTGTGTGATCTAGACACTTACAATGGCCTTTTAAATTTTCATACTTAAACCTAACAATCTACTTACGAAAATTTGAGAATACATCAACATCAATTGGTAATGCAATGTGAGAATTTTTCAGCTATCATTTCTGATTTTCTAATCCATGACGTCGCGCTGAACATGTCAACACCATATCCTCTTCAACTATCTCCATTTTTAAAGAAAAGTTTTTAGTGTTATTTTAGAGGATCTAAATCACTTGGTAAATTATGATCCAATTTTTTTTCTTACCTTGCATTAATGAGTAGTTGTTAGATTCATAAAAAAATTAATTTGATCAATTATGAATTGAAGAATCAAGAACATTTAAGGAGAATGAGGTGAAAAGAAATATGTATTTTCTTGTTCATTGTTATTTTCTCATAAAAGTCATGGTATAAATTAATATTCACTTTCTTTAAATAAAATTTCTTTTTATAATATTAGTGTTTTCCTATGAAATTTTCATTTTTCCAAGTTGAATTTGAATATTTTACTCAGTTTTAAAGAAAGAACTTTCCAAACTTTATTTTATAACAACAGAAATGAATCAAAAACGTTACAAAAGATTATTGAAACATTATTGATGTCGGCCTCCTGCTCCATGTCTGGAGGAATATCTATTGATTTTTCCTGACTCACCACACTCATAGTAGGACTAGGAACCACCATGTACTAACAAAAATCCAAATACATTGAATGGTCACCGTAACCTAAAAAACCATTAATAGCAACCTTGATAAGCCTTGACCCAAGTTGTAGAAACTTTGTCCAATATTACGTCCTTCACACACTTATATAACTGCATGAACATGTATACTGAACCGAGGATGAATACCCCTCCTTAAAGATCCCCGTCCAGATGAGGTACTACTAAAATAACAACAAGTGCAAGACTTCTTGTCTGCCAAATCCCTAAATTCAATGCGGCGCATAAGCTCCATGACCACCTTGACTGCTCTTTGAAAAGAAGCTCCAGACAAGGTTGTTTGATAAGCTGCTTCAACGGATATAATAAGTCAAACTTCTCATGAATTGAAATATTCTTAGTCTCATCTGGTAAAATCACCAAAGTATGGTGAGACAAGGCGTGAAATCTTTCCAAAATCGATCTGAAATACCATCTTAAGTCAAGTTCTTAAACTGAAGTTACAGGGAATGAACATGTCATTCTAGTATCGACTGCCACCACTTCCTAGATAGGCCCCACATGTCAAAAGTAGTGTAATCCACTGTGTCGGACTCCACCAATTCCACATTTTGTAACATCCCATGACAACTCACAAGAAATAATTTAAAGTTAAACTTCCGTAAATCTTGTGTGTGTATATCTATCTATTTGGCGATAAATACTTGTTAGAAGGTATGAGATGACCCTAAAGACACTTGATCTATCTTTACTCTCTTCTGGTTAATTAATTTGGTCAAACGATCTATTTGACTATTCATTGAAGGATTTGATCAATGAACATTCAGTTCTTTCTACAATGTTGAATGGATTCGGACCAATTCTTCAACTCGGATCAAACTAATAAAACCCCAAATAAATTATAAATTTTAGTTAGGGTTCTAGGAGTCATTTCCTTTGAAATTTTTTTTATGTATTGAATATAAACTCCAAATAAGAAATAAATTTGAAGAAAGAAGAATATTTTACTAATTAACAGTTTGAGTACAATTTGTCCATTTCTTGATTCTTCTGTAGGATAATTTGCACCTAAAATGGATTTTATTTGATCTTATGGAAAGAGGATTTGTGGACTTTCATGAAGTATTTGTGGTAACAAAGAGTCCGCCTACATCTTGATCTCTTTGTAAATGTTCCATGAATTTATGAAATTTTTGAGATCCCTCTCTAAGGGATATAGTACCCTTTATATACTGTGAGTTAGGATTAGTCTTCAAGAATTCTAAATGAAGTTGGACTCATCTAGTAGAGTCCCTTACAATTTTGATGTCTACAAATATCGAGTCTCTGTCTCATGAAGAAACTGATTTCTTTTTTAAATAACCTTTCTGGTAACAAAGTTCAATTAACTCTCTTATTGGTTGGACTTTATTGTTTGAGGTGTAATCAACGGTTCCAGGAGAGGTCTTAAGGGATCGCACCAACAGAGGACTCAACAACATCTCCAAGCATGTTTCAGATTCCCATCCGAATGTGGACACATGATCCAATTTCATAAAAATCCTCAATAGTACAACATATTTGTCTTTGCAGATTTCGCAAGGCATGAAGAAGGTGGTTGTGCATGCCAGCCTTAAGTGCAGATTGAGCATATTATTCATTGTTTACAGAAGCACAACATCTTCTAGAATTGCTAGCGTTAATCTCATTCTGGAATATGATGCGTGAGTAAGAGTTTAAACAAGCCATGAAGGATCATGGAACTTGTAAGTAGCAAGGTTTCAAATTATCAAACATTAAATAGCTTCTCAGAATCAACAAAATCAATGTGTAACCCAATCAAATTAATAAATGGTAAAGTCGCTACTTCCCCACACGAGCTGAGGTAGATACTTCTTACTATTTCTAATCGTTTGCCTTAGCCTACTATACATTTTTATTGAAGGCAAAGAGAACTCTTAGTTGAAGAACTTGAGAATTATCATCAGGAATGATTCACGTTAGAATATCAAATGGTTCATTATGCATAAATTTCATATTTTACGAGCGCATCCAAAGTTGCAAAATGTAACATTGGAAATGATTTTATTTTCTTAATTCATTATAAACACTCCTGCTAACTTTCATAATTCTTAAATAGTTATATACTACATCACATTTGAGAAAAGAGTCTCCAAGTTTCCCAAGTGATTCCGAATGAAACATCAGAAGGCATTTCTTTGTTGTCATTCCTTCCAAAATCTTACAAGTTGGGATACAAAGTTTTAGTTTGGAATGATTCGAAAGCATTCTTTTCAAGTTTATTCAGCATGAATGCTTCCCCAATAAAGTCTAAAGGTTCTAGCACGGCAGATAGTTATTGGCAAAATATTCTTGACCTCGAGAATCTTATGAATTCTAAGGTATATACATATAGCAGTGAATCTGTTCGGCGGAGTTTGGGGATTCACTACCATATGTGTATACCTAGAATTCATAAGATTCTTGAGGTCAACGATAACTATCTACCGTGCTAGAACCTTTAGACCTTATAGGGAAAGCATCCATGCCGAATAAACTTTAAAAGAATGATTTTGAATCACCACCAAGTAAAACTTTGTATCCCAACCACTAAGATTTTGTAAGTAATTACAACAAAGAAATGTCTCCAGAATTTTCATTTCGAATCACTTGAGAAGCTTCGCAAATCTTTTCTCAAATATGCTATTAATATACAATCGTTTAAGACTTATGAAAATTATCATGAGGGTCTTCTCAACTTTAGGAAAAATAAAATCATTTCCAATGTTGCTTTTTTCAAGCTTGGATGTGCTCGTAAAATTCTGAGATTTATCCGTAATGAACCATTCTATCTCAAAGTGTGGACAATTCCTAGGGATAATCCTCAAGTTTACAACTTGACAAAAATTTCTTGATGCCTTCAGCAGAAATGTGTTGTAGGGTAAAGTATAGGAGATTAGAAACAAGATAGTAGTTGATGTGGTTGAGGCACTAACAAGTGCCTACCTCAGATCGGACGGCCAACGTAGCAGCTTTATCATTTATAAAATGGATCGGGATGGACATTGATTTTATTGATGCACCTATCTTAAGGAACTTCATCGTGAATGCTAAGAACCTAGTCAATGTATGGTACTTAGAAATCATTGATACACTACAAGTTTCATTACCCTTCGCTGCTTGTTAAAACGCTAACTCACGGATCTTACGTGCTACATGAGATTCCACGATGCTATTAGCACTTGATATTTTTTGGAGATGTAATGCTAGATTATGTTGTTACAACATATCTCTATTTCAAATATTCGAGGCTGATTACAAGACTTATTACTTATTTGTGGTCTACTTTTGTAAATAATGAATCATATACTCAATCTGCAGTTAAGGCTCGCCTGCATGAGCACATTCTTCATGCCTCGCCAGATCTGCAAAGCCAGATATGTTATACAGTTGAGAATTTTGAGAAATTAGATATTGTGTCTACGTTTGGATGGGAGAGTGAAACTACTTTCCCAATTGTGGTTGGGGATGTTGTTAGGTCCTTTATTGGTGCGATCTTTGTTGATTCTAGCTTAGAAAAGATACTTAATACATTTTTAAACATAAGGCGTCTTCTTGTGTGTGCATCTCCAAGCTTTGGGGAGATAAATACTACATAGAAGGTAAGAGATGACCCCAAAGTCACTTGATCTATCTTTATTCTCGTCTGATTAATTAATTTCTATAAAAGATCTATCAGACTACGAAATAAATGATTTGATCAATGAATATTCATTTTTTTTACTTGAAATTCTAACGAATTTTACCAATTAATCAACTCTGATCGAACTAATCAAACCCCAAAAGAAATTATAAATATTTGTTAGGTTCAAGGAGACAAAATTTGTTTGCACTAAATCTTATTTATGGAAAATAAACTCCGACCACAAAATAAATATGATAAAATAAGAATATTTCATTAATTAATAATAGTTTGGGTACAATTATATCCATCTCTTGATTCTTCTAGTTTATCATATGCACCTTAAATGAATTTTATTTGATATCCATGTAAATAGGTTTCTATGGATCTTTTTTTAAGTATTTGGTTATCAAGAAGAGTCCACCCACATCTTGATATATTTGTAAATATTTCACGAATTCATGAAATTTTCAAGATCCCTCTCTAAGGGATATATTACCCTTTATATAGTGTCAGCTAGGAGTAGTTTTCAAGAAGGCCTTATTGAAATTTGACTCATCTAGTAGAGTCCCACACAAATTTGATGTCTATAAATGTCGAGTTTTTGGATCTTGAATCAACAAAGACCGCACAAACAACGAACCCAATAACATCTCCAAACACATTTTGGAAGTAGTTTTTGTTGGGTATGTAGCCAGAAGATGGGAAATTGAGGAATTTTTAAAAGTTGAGAACTTGAAGAGTTGGGAACTTGAAAAGTCCTCTTATGCTTTAATGAAAAGACATTTGTCCCTCATCGGTGGTGGAAAGAAAAATAGGAGAGTTTAAAGTCAAAGGCAAAAGTCAAGCAATAGAAAGGAAGTGGGAGAGATACTTGATGTAATTGTAGGTGCAAGAACAATAAAGGAAACAAAATATACTATTAAGAAATAGAAAGAAAGATAGGGAGATTTAGAAGAAAGGATGATCTATCAACTAAAACGCAGTTAAGTACTAGAGCAAAATCTAAAGGTGAAAGAAATTTGATTCATAAAAGTGAAGACTTACCCAAATAATCAAGAGGGTTAAATTGAACAGATGTAAGGGTTTCCCAAATTCACAAAGTAGCCTAAACATTAAATATGCATTCAAAAACCAACCCCTAAGACAAATCCTAGTTTCTGCTATTTATAGTCATATTATACTAAAAGCATGAATCTCCATAGTTGAAACTTGAATTACAAAAATATCCCTAATCATATTAAAAATAACCACTTTGTCATGATCATTTAACTAATGTATCAAACTTTTCATATTACAATTTATATCTTTTGTCTTTTAAACTTCAATCTGTTAAATATTCTATACCCTTTTCATATTCTTTGCACTTTATAAAGTTACCACCCTGTCAAATTTCTTTATCATTTTATTCTTACTCCTCTTCTGTTAGACTATAGAAAAACTACTATTACTATCGCCCTCTTATTTGTAAATTTTGTCCAGCATAAGGTAATACTATTTTTCCCCATTTATTATTTTATTTTTACTCCTCTTCTATTACTACAGAAAAACTACTATACTATCGCCCTCTTATTTGTTGAATTTTGTCCAGCATAAGGTAATACTATTTTTTTCCCATCAAATAAGTTTAGTTTCTATTGTTACTGCTTAAATATGGCTTGTGTTTACAAAATATTGTGTATAGAAAATTTTTTTTATTTTATTTATTTCACACTTTACATTTTTAGTTTGCTACAAAAAATATCAGTTTGGGAGTAGCTACTGAACCAAATTCATAAGTATGTATATATTTCATGAGTCTGATTTTAAATGCAACTTTATTGGTTTCATTTAATGTCACTTTTGGATGCTTTGTGGCCTCTCACTTCTAATTTAGTATATGTATTTATTTTTAACACATTATTAGTATCATACTTAAAAGTTGTGTCTTCGTGAAAAAATAGAAAAACTTCCAAGCATGTATCTCATTCTATTACATGACAGATGAATAATATTACGTTACAAATATATGTTGCATTTGAATCTACTTTTCAACTGAATTATTGTTCAATTGCTCCATATATACATATTTAAGTAGAGTATTATATACTTCATTTTAGGAAGTTTATTAATTAGCATGAGACACGTGTCTAGAAATTAGATCAACTAAAACGAAGAAAAATCTAAGTCAAAATAAAAATATCCCTTTAACTATTAATTATTATTTACAAATTATTTAAAATAGGTTTTTTATTAAATATTTATTCTGGTATTCATGAATTTTGACTCTTCTTATTATGATAATTAACATTCCTACATATGGATAGACTTACAATTGAATACTCATTATTAAATTGTAAGTTATTATTAGCAAGAAAACAAAAAAAAAATCTAAAAACCTTACATCTTTCACGTACTAATAGTAAGGATTTTTCATGAAGATAGTTGCTATGAATTTCTTAATAATTAGTTAAAATGACATTCCATTACACATTTAATATTTTAAATTTATTTTAAGCATATTTTGTCCTTAGGTTTTTTCTCTATCACATTTAACTGTTATAAATTATTAAATTAATTAATTATTCAATAATAAATAGAAAATCATCATATTAATACACATAACTTTTATTATCACTAATTTTTCATTATGTAAATATATGTAACTCTCTGATTATATTTATTATGATTTTGCTCCTATCTCTCACCATAATCTAAAATAGACTAATCTCATATAAATAGTATCATATAAATACTGATATGTACTTAAATCAATTACAAAAAAATAAAAAAATAAAATATCTATGCACTCTTCTCCCGTCTCATTTTGTCACGACCCAAATCGGGGACGCGACTGGCACCCACATTTACCCTCCTATGTGAGCGAACCAACCAATCTAAACCTTAACAAAATACAACGCGGAAGACTTAACTCAATACGAAAAACAAATACGATAAATATCCCCAAAATCTGGAAGTCATCATCACAAGAACATCTATAATCAAATTACGAAACTAAGAGTATTCTAGGAAGTTAAACAAATGAAAGCTAGTCCATGCCGGAACTTCAAGGCATCAAGACGAGAAGAAGAAGATCCAGTCCAAGCTAGAAGCATAGCTCACCCTGAAAATCCGGTGTAGTGAAGACTGGCTAGAATCGCGGTCGAGTTGAAGACGACGGCACGGTTGCTGCACTCCACAAATACAAGAAAGAAACAACAAGTAGGAGTCAGTACAACCACACGTACTGAGTAGGTATCATCGGCCAACTCAGAATAGAAAACAGTATATATCAGTTAATCTCACAAATCAACTATAATACTCAACATGTAGTAACAACAAATACTACAACCATCAATAAGTATCACCAAATTCATCCAGGAGGACTCACGCCTCAATACCATACTCATTAAGAAAAACAGGTTCATTAGATTTAGCATATGAACATCTTTCAAGATTCAGAACTCATTCCTCTCGTGTCGGTACGTGACACTCCGATCCATATTCTATCCTGGTGCCGGAACGTGGCACTCCGATCCTCATTCTATCCTTGTGCCGGAACGTGGAACTCCGATCCTCATTCTATCCTGGTGCCGGAACGTGTCACTCTTATCCTCATTCTATCCTGGTGCCGGAACGTGGCACTCCGATCCTCATTTTCATCGAGCCTTCTTTTATACCAAGGCATCATCAATACAACACATAGTTCATCAAGCCTTCTTTATACTAAGGCATTATCGATACGACACGTAGTTCATCAAGCCTTTTTTATACTAAGGCATTATCAATACCACACAACAAGTTCATCAAGCCTTCATTTATACTAAGGCATCACAAATCTCATAACAAGTTCATCAAGCCTTCATTTATACTAAGGCATCACAAATCTCATAACAAGTTCATCAAGCCTTCATTTAAACTAAGACATCACAAATCTCATAGCAAGTTCATCAAGCCTTCATTTATACTAAGGCATCACAAATCTCATAACAAGTTCATCAAGCCTTCATTTATACTAAGGCATCACAAATCTCATAACAAGTTCATCACGCCTTTATTTATACTAAGGCATCACAAATCTCATAGCAAGTTCATCAAGCCTTCATTTATACTAAGGCATCACAAATCTCATAGCAAGTTCATCAAGCCTTCATTTATACTAAGGCATCACAAATGCAAGTAAATTAGGGTTTCCTCAAGATTTAGGGTTCAAAAGCTTCATCATGCTTATTTCATCACAAACATATAGTCACACTCATGCAAGCATACAATTAAGCATATAGAAGGGTTTACAAGATTACCCTATACATATCATTTGCTATTAAGAGTTTACAACTAATAGCATAAACCATAACCTACCTTCACCAAGGATTTGTGTTCAAGCAAGAATCTTCAAGGAAGCCTTGCTCCTTCTCTCTCAAGCGCCTCTTTTCTCTTCTCTTTCTCTTCTCTTTCCCTTCTCTTTCTCTTTCTAATCTCTTCCTCTTCTTACCCTAAATCACAAGATTTCAAGTCTCAAAAGTGATGAAACCAACCCACCAAGTTACTCAAAGTTAGTCTTTCAACCCCCCAACGAATTGAACTAATAACATTAACCCACTAACTTTATAGATTAAAGCCGGAATGGTCCAAAACACCCCTTTAAAATTAGCCAGAATTCGACCCCGTCTGGGATGACGGACCTGTGACGGTCCGTCGTGACTACGACGGTCCGTCCTGCAGGTCCGTCGCAACGGTCAGAGACTTCATTTTCACCCAAGAGTCTGTGACGGTCCGTCGTACCCACGACGGTCCATCCTGCACTTCCGTCACAGAGTTCAGAGACTCAAATTCAACACTCAAATTTATAATTCCAAGTGTTTTGGAACGGGACACCCTCGACGGTCCGTCATGCCCACGACGGTCCGTCGTGGTGTCCGTCGTATTCAGCCAGTTTTTCCCGAATAAAAAATCTGCTACTCAAACGACTAAACAGGTCGTTACAATAGATACCAATTTACCCATCGTTCGTCCCCGAACGATCAAAAGAAGAAAAGCAAGGGCGAACAGGAGTACCTGAATCTGTAAACAGATGTGGGTATTTTTCCTGCATATCTGCCTCCTTCTCCCAAGTAGCCTCTTCTGCCGGTCGATTCTTCCATTGAACTTTGATGGATGCAATCTCTCTCGACCTCAACTTACGAACCTCTCTATCTAAGATAGCAACCGGTTCTTCCTCATAAGTCAAATTCTCATCAAGCAAAACTGAATCCCAACGGATGATGTAATTTCCATCCCCATGGTATCTTTTTAACATGGACACGTGAAACACCGGATGCACTCCGGACAGCCCGGGAGGCAAGGCTAATTCATAAGCCACCTCCCCTACTCGCTTAAGTACCTCAAATGGTCCAATATACCTTGGACTTAACTTACCCCTTTTTCCAAACCGCATCACTCCTTCCATGGGTGAAACTTTCAACAAGACTTGTTCACCTTCCATGAACTCCAAGTCTCTAACCTTTCGATCCGCATATTCCTTTTGTCTACTCTGAGCCGCTAACAACTTTTCTTGAATAACTTTCACCTTTTCCAAGGAATCCCTCAACAGATCAGTACCCCAAGGTCTGACCTCAAATGCATCAAACCAGCCAATGGGAGACCTACATCTCCTCCCATACAATGCTTCAAATGGAGCCATGTCAATACTGGAGTGATAGCTATTATTGTATGAAAATTTTGCCAAGGGTAAGAAGTTATCCCAATGGCCACCGAATTCTATCACACATGCACGAAGCATATCCTCCAAAACTTGAATAGTTCGCTCAGACTGACCATTGGTCTGAGGATGAAATGCAGTACTAAGATCCAATCTAGTACCTAATTCAGCATGCAAGGTCCTCCATAACTTAGAAGTAAACTGCGTACCTCTATCAGATATGATGGAAAGTGGAACCCCATGTAACCGAACAATTTCTGAGATGTAGATTTTGGCTAACTTTTCTTCATTGTAGGTCACCTTGACCGGAATGAAGTGAGCAGACTTAGTTAATCTGTCCACAATTACCCAAATAGAATCAAACTTTCCCAATGTCTTAGGAAGTCCAACCACGAAGTCCATCGCGATTCTCTCCCACTTCCATTCAGGAGTGGGCATTCTTTGAAGTGTTCCTCCGGGCCTCTGGTGTTCATACTTTACTTGTTGGCAATTTGGACATTTGGCAACAAACTCAACAATGTCTCACTTCATTCTCTTCCACCAAAAGTGTTGTTTTAGATCACGGTACATCTTGGTTGCACCAGGATGTATGGAATATCCGGAACTATGAGCCTCTGTAAGAATAGTGTGGATCACGTCATCAACACGTGGCACACATACTCTTCCCTTAATTCTCAAAACACCTTCGTCATCAATTATTGCTTCCTTAGCCTCTCCTCGCAACACCATATCCCGGATTTGACTTAGTTTCTCATCCTCAAACTGTTTCCCTTTAATCTGGTCAAGAAAAGAAGATTTCGCCTCCACACAAGCTAAAAATCCTCCCTTCTCATTCACTTCTAGCCTCATAAAATTATTAGCCAAATTTTGGATTTCCCTCGCCAACGGGCGCCTAGAGACTTGAAAATGAGCTAGACTTCACACTTCCATGCTTCTCACCTTTCTACTAAGCATCTGCCACAACATAGCTTTTCCCGGATGATACAAGATAGTGATATCGTAGTCCTTGAGTAGTTCCATCCATCTCCTCTGTCTCAAATTCAAGTCTTTCTGAGTGAAGACATACTGTAGGCTTCGATGGTCCGTATAGACTTCACACTTAACCCCATACAAGTAGTGCCTCCATTGCTTCAGTGCAAACACTACCGCGGCCAACTCCAAATCATGAGTCGGATAGTTACGTTCATGCACCTTTTAATTGCTCGAAGCATAAGCAATCACATTTTTCTCTTGCATCATCAGCACTGCAACCCAACCAGAATAGGATGCATCACAATAACAATGAAGTTCTTACCCTCTACTGGCAAGGTAAGGATGATGCAGTAGTCAACAGAGTCTTGAGTTTCTGGAAGCTTTCCTCACACTCATCCGACCATACAAATGGAACATTCTGCTTAGTCAAGTTCGTTAATTGGGAAGCAATAGAAGAGAATCCCTTGACGAATCGGCGGTAGTAGCTAGCTAACCCCACAAAACTCCTTATTTCCGACACATTAGTAGGCCTTACCCAGTTTTTCACCATCTCGATTTTAGATGGATCCACCATCACTCCATCCTTAGAAACCACGTGCCCCAAGAAGGACACTGAATCTATCCAAAACTCACACTTGGAGAATTTTGCATAAAGCTTTTTCTTTCTCAACAACTTTAACACCATTCTCAAATGCTCCCCATGTTCCTTCTTACTCTTGGAGTATATCAGTATGTCATCAATAAACACGATCACAAAGAGATCCAGATATGGTTTAGAAATCCCGTTCATCAAACTCATAAAAGCAGCAGGGGCATTCGTAAGACCAAAAGACATTACCACAAATTCATAATGCCCATACCTAGTTCGAAAAGCAGTCTTTGGCACATCCGTCGCCCGTATTTTCAATTGATGATAACCGGATCTCAAGTCAATCTTAGAGAAGACACAAGCACCTTGTAACTGACCGAACAAGTCATCAATGCAAGGAATGGGATACTTTTTCTTAATAGTTACCTTGTTCAACTGCCGGTAATCTATGCACATCCGGAAACTCCCATCCTTCTTCTTCACAAATAACACCGGAGCACCCCAAGGAGATGCACTTGGCCTAATGAAGCCCTTGCTCAACAACTCTTGAAGTTGGGCCTTTAACTCTCTTAACTCCGCGGGAGCCATTCTATAAGGGGGTATAGAAATAGGACGAGTACCCGGTTCCAAATCAATACAGAAGTCAATATCCCTATCCGGTGGCATACCCGGAAGATCTGCAGGGAACACATCCAAAAACTCTCGGACTACTGAAACTGACTCAATTGGGGGTACCTGTGTAGTGTCATCCTTGAGATGTGCCAAGAAAGCTAAACACCCTTTGCTAACCATCCTCTTAGCACGAAGGAAGGAGATGATATGAACCGGACTGGAAGTGTAGTCGCCCTCCCACACTAACTGATCTGTCCCAGGCTTGGCTAACGTCATAGTTTTAGCATTACAATCCAATATTGCAAAGTTTGGAGAAAGCCAAGTCATACCCAGAATTACATCGAAGTCGACCATTTCTAAGATAATCAAATCCACATAAGTGTTGCTCCCCAAAAAAGTCACCAAACAAGACCTATATACTTTTTCAACCATCACAAAATCACCCACCGGAGTAGACACCCGAATAGGTATATCAAGCAATTCACAGGGTAAATCAAGACCAGTAGCAAATGAGAAGATACATAGGAAAACGTGGATCCGGGATCAAACAATACAGAAGCCATGCGATCACAAACCAAAGATTACCTGTGATAACAGCATCAGATGTCTCCGCTTCAGATCTCCCAGGGAAAGCGTAACAATGGGCCCTATCACTCGTCTGTCCATTGCCCCTACCGTGTTGTGCTGTAGTGGCCCCAATTTGTCCATCACCTCGGCCACCACGCCCTTCAGAATAACGGCCTCTACCATGACCATCTCTACCTCTGACTGTGGGAGTTCTGTGACTCTGCCTTGGACAATACTTCTTTATGTGTCCAGTCTCCCCACATCCATAACACTCTTTGGATTGCAGCATCGGTCACTGTGAGAATGGTTGACCAGTCTGAGGTGGACCCCCAACTACAGTCTGTAGTGAAGACTGAATTGGTCGAGCTGAGTAACCTCCAGAACCCTGTCCTCTAGTGTAAGAACCATTGAACTCACCTCCCTTTCGAAACCTTTTTGATGTCGATGCCACGGTGGAGTCATTTGGCTTCACTCCCTCCACCTCTATCACGAAGTCTACCACTTCTTGAAAGGATTTTGCCGTCGCCGCTACCTGTAAGGCTGAAATTCGCAATTCTGACCTCAACCCCTTCACAAAATGGCGAATCCGCTCTTGTTGACTGAAACAAAGCTGGGTGGCATACCTGGATAATGCACGAAACTTAGCCTCATATGCAGTAACCGACATCCTACCTTGCTCTAGGCTCAAGAACTCATCTCTTTTCCTATCCCTCAAGGTCCGGGGAATATACTTCTCCATAAACAAATTAGAGAATGAGGCCCAAGTCATAGGTGGTGTCTCTGTTGGTTGGCACTCAACATGTGACCGCCACAACATTTTGGCGTTCCCTAGAAACTGATAACTCACGAACTCAACGCCAAACCATTCTACTATACCCATCTTGTGTAGTAGCTCATGACAGTCAACTAGGAAGTCATAAGCATCCTCAGATTCTGCACCCTTAAAGACTGGAGGTTTCAATTTCAAGAACTTACTGAAAAGTTCATGCTGATCACTTGTCATTATAGGCCCTGTAGTCAGACGAGGAAACGTGCCTATTTCCAATGGAGCATCCATGCGGGGAGCCACAGTAGCCGCATGTTGTACCTCCGGAGTCTGAGGTGCTGGCGTAGAAAACACTGGAGGTGTCTGGCCCCGATCAGATAACCCGCTAAGATAAGCCAGAACCTGATTGATCATCTCTGGGGTAGGTTGGGGTGGCAGTTCCTCGTTCTGCACTTGTTCATTCTCCTCTTCCTCACCCTCTCTTATCACTTCCTCAGTTGATGGGGGAGTCACCGCCCTAGTACTAGTTGGGCTAGGTGCTTGTCCTCTTCCTTTAGAGGATGTCCTCCCACGACCTCTTCACGGCCTTTCGCCACCACTCCTCTTTGAGCTACCGCCCCAGTGGCTAGCTCAGACGTTTCTTGTATTGCCGGTGTTGGTGTTGGCGGCAGACGTTGCTCTAGTTCTAACCATCTGCGAAATAGAATGAAGATGGTCAGATACCAATTTGTATCACCTAGATACCAATTGGATCCAAGTAATAGCACGAAAGAAAGAATGAAGAATGGAATTTTCCTAAAGTCCTATAGCCTCTCAAAGAAAAGTAAAGGCGTCCCCCTACCGTTCCTTAAGACTCTACTAGACTCGTTCTTGTGTGATGAGACCAACGAACCTAACGCTCTGATACCAACTTTGTCACGACCCAAATCGGGGACGCGACTGGCACCCACATTTACCCTCCTATGTGAGCGAACCAACCAATCTAAACCTTAACAAAATACAACGCGGAAGACTTAACTCAATACGAAAAACAAATACGATAAATATCCCCAAAATCTTGAAGTCATCATCACAAGAACATCTATAATCAAATTTTGAAACTAAGAGTATTCTAGGAAGTTAAACAAATGAAAGCTAGTCCATGCCGGAACTTCTAGGCATCAAGACGAGAAGAAGAAGATCCAGTCCAAGCTAGAAGCATAGCTCACCCTGAAAATCCGGTGTAGTGAAGACTGGCTAGAATCACGGTCGAGTTGAAGACGACGGCACGGTGCTGCACTCCACAAATACAAGAAAGAAACAACAAGTAGGAGTCAGTACAACCACACGTACTGAGTAGGTATCATCGGCCAACTCAGAATAGAAAACAGTATATATCAGTTAATCTCACAAATCAACTATAATACTCAACATGTAGTAACAACAAATACTACAACCATCAATAAGTATCATCAAATTCATCCAGGAGGACTCACGCCTCAATACCATACTCATTAAGGAAAAACAGGTTCATTATATTAGCATATGAACATCTTTCAAGATTCAAATCATTCCTCTCGTGTCGGTACGTGACACTCCGATCCATATTCTATCCTGGTGCCGGAACGTGGCACTCCGATCCTCATTCTATCCTGGTGCCGGAACGTAAACCGTGGGCACTCCGATCCTCATTCTATCCTGGTGCCGGAACGTGGCACTCCGATCCTCATTTTCATCGAGCCTTCTTTATACCAAGGCATCATCAATACAACACATAGTTCATCAGCTTCTTTTATACTAGGGATTATCGGAACGACACGTAGTTTCAAGCCTTATTATACTAAGGCATTATCAATACCACACAACAACTTCATCAAGCCTTCATTTATACTAAGGCATCACAAATCTCATAACAGTTCATCAAGCCTTCATTTATACTAAGCATCACAAATGTCATAACAAGTTCATCAAGCCTTCATTTATACTAAGGCATCACAAATCTCATAGCAAGTTCATCAAGCCTTCATTTATACTAAGGCATCACAAATCTCATAACAAGTTCATCAAGCCTTTTATACTAAGGCATCACAAATCTCATAACAAGTTCATCAAGCCTTCATTATACTAAGGCATCACAAATCTCATAGCAAGTTCATCAACCTTCATTTATACTAAGGCATCACAAATCTCATAGCAAGTTCATCAAGCCTTCATTTATACTAAGGCATCACAAATGCAAGTAAATTAGGGTTCCTCAAGATTTAGGGTTCAAAAGCTTCATCATGCTTATTTCATCACACAAACATATAGTCACACTCATGCAAGCATACAATTAAGCATATAGAAGGGTTTAAAGATTACCCAATACATATCATTTGCTATTAAGAGTTTACTACTAATAGCATAAACCATAACCTACCTTCACCAAGGATTTGTGTTCAAGCAAGAATCTTCAAGGAAGCCTTGCTCCTTCTCTCTCAAGCGCCTCTTTTCTCATCTCTTTCTCTTCTCTTTCCCTTCTCTTTCTCTTTCTAATCTCTTCCTCTTCTTACCCTAAATCACAAGATTTCAAGTCTCAAAAGTGATGAAACCAACCCACCAAGTTACTCAAAGTTAGTCTTTCAACCCCCAAGGAATTGAACTAATAACATTAACCCACTAACTTTATAGATTAAAGCCGGAATGGTCCAAAACACCCCTTTAAAAATTAGCCAGAATTCTGACCTCGTCTGGGATGACGGAACCTGTGACGGTCCGTCGTGACTACGACGGTCCTTCCTGCAGGTCCGTCGCAACGGTCAGAGACTTCATTTTCACCCAAGAGTCTGTGACAGTCCGTCGTACCCACGACGGTCCGTCCTGCACTTCCGTCATAGAGTTCAGAGACTCAAATTCAACACTCAAATTCATAATTCCAAGTGTTTTGGAACGGGACACCCTCAACGGTCCGTCACGCCCACGACGGTCCGTCGTGGTGTCCGTCGTATTCAGCCAGTTTTTCCTGAATAAAAAATCTGCTACTCAAACGACTAAACAGGTCGTTACACATTTTATCTGCTTACTTTAATTTTATGTTAATTTTTTGTGTTGTTATTGTACAAATTTTATAATGTTTGGTTGGGGTTATTATTATTGAAAATTTATCATGGTTTGTTGTCGTATACATTAGCCTAGCATGTGGTATTTAGTATCCTCATTTGAATATTCAATATATGCAATAGATTGTTAATTTTACTTGATACACTTTATTCAATTTAATATATATATATATTATATATATATATATATATATATATAATATATATATATATATATATCTATAAGTGATAATTCTTTTAGTAAATACCATAGATTCAAAGGGGATAAAAAATGTCATTTGCAATAAAGAATTTATATGAAATATTTTGGAATAAACGTGCGACGCACGTTCCCTAGAGAGTATAGAGTTAAAGATAGGAAGAGGGAACTTAAATAACTAATATGTAGATGTAACTCTGCAGTTTAACCTCATGATCATTTCCTTGAACCCCGCTTTGGTTATCACATTATTTTGTTGTTGATACGGTTCTTTTTTTTAATGGTTTGTAATGCTTCATCTTGGGAAGCTCCTAACTTAAAATTTGAATTAACAGTTTTCCCTTATTTATTCTAAACTAAATTAAGTATTAATATATAATTAATTGAAAATTAAATAATCATATTTAAATGTATGCATCTAGACACAACGGTTCAAATTCTATTTATTTAAATACTAAGTAATAATCAGTGGCGGAGGCACATGTAGTTAAGGGGTGTCGACGACACCCCTTTGTCAGAAAATTACATTATGTAGATAGAATAAAAATATTTTTTATGTATATATATATTAAATATTGACACTCCTTGGCTTTTAAACGATTTAATTTCTTTAGATTATGACACCCCTTAGACAAAATTATATTATAATATCCTAAATACTAAAATAAGAAGGTGTAAAGTCAAACTTTGAAAAACAAAAATATTTCATAGAAAATTATTAGAAATTATTTCATAGAAAATTGTTAGGAATTACTTTTTTTTAAAAAAAAAAACTCTATTCTTTCTATATAATTAGTGTGGTTAAATGGATTAAACATGTTATCTTTTCTCTATAATTAGTATAATTAATTGTATGAAAGTATCAGTAAAAACAATAACCCTTTTCTCTCCCCCATGTCTAAGATCACTAACTTCTAAAAGTTATCTTAAATAACTCTTCACCTTTTCATCTTATCATATAAATTTTTAGCTATATATATGTATCATGAAAAAGTAATTTTTCTTTATCACTTACCTCTTTTTGATGTGAATCATTAGGCAATTTTCATGTACTTTTTTTCTTTTAAATATTAAATTTGTGTTTGATCCCAATTAGAATGATATTTTGTATCATAGTTTTATCTTTATCATTTTAGATGTTTTTTTTTTTGTACGGAGGAGAGGTATCATCAAGAACTTTACTACTTATGTATTTCTTTATACTATAGACTAGACATATGGTTATAATTAAAGTCTTAAGAAGTGTATGAATGTTGTATTGTTCTTATCGTTTATTTTTTGTTGTATTCTTTACCGATTTATACTTCTTTAATTGAATCTACAATGAAATTATGAATGTTATGTATATTTTTATTATTGCTGAAATTACTAATTTATGACTTTTATATTCATTTTTAAATGTACTTTTATAATATATTTTTTCTTTTATCCTTTCCTTACTGATATAGTTTCTTTAAGTAGATACATATCTGTGTACTTAGTATATGGTGCGTAATGTGAGATTATTAAGGATAAATCATATAAATATATTCATATTATTAGATTATATAGTAATATTATTATTTTTCCATATTTCTTGCTTGATAGTCAATGTAATATTCGATTATTATGAATTTTATTTAATGAATAAAATATAAATTGGTAAAACTAATATTTTTAAATTCAATATTTTCTATATAATAACTGTATGGAATAAACGTGCAACGCATGTTCCGAAAACTAGTATTATTATAAGTGGGAAGCTCCTAACTTAAAAGTTGAATTACCATTTTGCCCTTATTTTATCCCCAAATTAAATTGAATATTAATATATAATTAATTTAATATTAAAGAATCATATTTAAATACATGCATCTAGACACCATGGTTTAAATTTCATACTAAGTAATAATTATATTATATTATACTAAATACTTTAAATAAGAAGGTGTAAGGTCAAACTTTGAAAGACAAAAATATTTTGTAGAAAATTGGTAGAAATTATTTCATAGGAAATTGTTAGGAATTAATTTTTTAAAAAAATAAATATTATCTATTCTTTCTCTATAATTAATGTGATTAAATTTGTTATCCTCTCTCTTTAGTTAGTATAATTAATGTATTGAATTTTAGTAAAAGCAATCATCTTTCCTCTACCCCATGTCTAAAATCACTTAACTTCTGAAAATTAACTTAAACAACTCTTCACCTTTTCATCTTATCCAATGAATCTTTAGCTATATATATGTATCATGAAAAAAATAATTTTCTTTACCACTTGTCTCGTGTTGATGTGAATCATTATGCAATTTTCAGGTACTTTTTTGTTTTGAAATATTAATATTTGTTGATCCTCATTAGAATGATATTTTGTATCATAAACTTTATCGTTACTATTTTAGATTGTTTTTTTTTTGTTATTACTATATATATTGTTATAATAAAAATCTTAAGAACGATATGAATGTTGTATTTATTCTTATCTGTTTAATTTTTTGTATTTTTTATCGATTTATACTTCTTTAATATAATCTTCTCTAAAATTATGAATGTTATAAGTCTATTTTTATTAGTGCTGAAATTACTAATTTATGACATTTAGATTCGTTTTTAAATGTACTTTTATAATATATATTTACTTTTATCCTTCCTTACTAATATAGTATCTTTAAGTAGCTACATATTTGTGTATTTACTAATAGAGCGTACTGAGAGATTATTAAGGATAAGTCATATAGATATATTCATATTATTAGATGCTATAGTAATATAATTATTTTTCCATATTTCTTGCTTGATAGTCAATGTACTATTCGATTATTATGAATTTTATTTAATGAATAAAATATAAATTGGTAAAATTAATATTTCTAATTTCAGCATTCTATATAATAATTCAACTTTATAATAATTGTAGGGGACAAACGTGCAACACACGTTTCGGAAACTAGTAGTAAATAAACAAAGCTAAGCTAGTTACAATAATAACCTTGAGCTAAAACGAAGAAAAGGCTAGCCTATTAATTATTTAAAATGTAGTCACCTCTTGCTTAATTTTCATTTTAGTTTATTTTAAACCTTCCATGCTTGTTTTATTAATCTTCTAAGATATCCAAATTACTTAGAATTGACTTCATCAGTAATGAATAAAGGAAGGGAAAAGATAGGAGTTGTTACCTTGGTTGATTGACACATCTTGTATGAGAAGAAGAGATATGAGAACGTTGGAATAGAGAGCTGGTACAACCCACAAGAATCGAGAAGAGTAATATTCATCCGCGAGCAATGAGGCAACACAGTAAGAATAGATTTTATATTTAGGGTTAATAAAAGTGGGCTTTACCCTAATTAGATTAGGTTGGGCTTGGGCCAAAACTTTATTTCCATTTTTTGATGATTAATTAAATGGTCTATATGGCCCCAAAAAAATCTTAAAAAAGGGTTTCGAGGTGATTTATGAAGTATAAAAATATCATCTATGGTAAAGAAATGTCAATAACGTAATAATTTCAAAATAGTTAAAATATGAAATTGCCAAGATTTTAGTGAGTTTCTCATATAGAAAATACCTTCATCCCCCTTAACAACCACTAACATGCAGATGGTCTAGGAATATAAGAAATTAAAATTTATTCTATAGTATATAATGATAAGAAATTTATTGATCACCAAAGATGAAGTAATTCCTGAAGAGTTTTCTAGCTCCTCCAAAAATTTGAGAACAATATGAATCGAATTTGTTGATTCTCTCAATGAACTCCCAGTATGCACAATGACCAACAATGATTTACTCTTTAGATATAAAACTCTAATACACCGTAATCAAGAAAATCTAAAGAAATTATTTCCCCCTAACCATTAGACTTATATAGTAGAGGAATATGTTATTATTGAAACCCTACTCATGTTCAAGTGCTTATGTCACAAACTTAAGAATGTGCAAACAAGTAAAAGTAGATGTGCACGATAGTTCGATTCCAGGTCTTCAACTTATCGACTATACCTTCAACCTTCTTTTAGCTACAAAAAGGAAATACGCGCATCAAATTAGGAGGACACAAAATTATCATCTCGAGAAAATGGTCCACATTCTCTTTCATCATTAGCTAAAGTGATATATGAAGAATTCTTACCTTAACTATATTTCCATATTCAGTATTGGCGTATCTTAGTTTCTATAAGCAAGACTATTTCAGTAAGAAAATTGTATTGCAAGTTAAGGACAATGAGTCTTTAATGGAGATGAAGTAAATTTCAAAGAATTTACTATTTTGTATGGTCATAGTAATTTGACAACATCTTTATAACAATAAATATTGAAAAGGGCAATGAAATATAGTTGAGATATTTGTCATAAATATACGAACAACGTATTGGGATAACTCAAAAGATAAAAATATTTCAATTAATTGATCACAAAGAATGAGATCAAAAAGGAAGAATTCCTAGATTAGCATAAAGGAATATAGGAATGGTAATTAAGAGTTCTTTAAGTTACAACCTTACTGAAAATGTCAAGAAAAAGAAATGTTAACTAACATTTAAAATGAATTTAAGAAAATATTAATAGATAAACTAGCATTCCAAATTGCTATCCTAGTGTCCTTCACGATTTCTTTCTCATAGCTACAACTTTTACAAGTTCATCACTCGTTATTCCATAACTGGTTAATTCATCACAAAGCTGCTTAGCTAAAATGACAAACTTTACTGTGTTTGACCCTTTTGAAAAGAGAGATTTCAACCCGTAGAACCAAGATACTCATGATTAGTAAAGAAAAATATTCCATTGAAATGGGCTGGTGTGTATCAATTCCACTTCCTTCAGAAATATGTCAATATATTGATAGACAAATCAATAAATATGATATTCTTGTTGATGCTTAAAATATTGTGACGAACTAGCGATACATCCATATTTTTATGGACAAAATTTTGACGATTACCTTAACTTTTTCTAAGGCAATCTGTGAAGATTTATGATCAATTTTTTGAACATCACCATCATTTATGCTAATGAAGTCTTGGTCAATATCATATTTTAGTATTAAAAACATATTAATGTAAAGTTGAGTCTAAGAGGGTCTAAAGAGGATTGTGTGTACGTAACGTTACCCCTAACAAGGTGTTTCCAATAGACCCTCATCTCACAACACAACACTCGATTCCTACCACAAAATCGAAATTCACCCATTTCGTAAAATTTCCCAATTTCTTCTTCCTTACTAGCAGATTAATCAAATGGGGCATGCTAATTGGTAAATAAATGTAACGACCTGTTTAGTCGTTTTGAGCAGCAGATTTTATTTCTGGAAAAACATGCTGAGACGACGGATCCCACGACGGACCGTCATGGGCTCGACGGACCGTCGAGGGGGTCTCGTTCCAAAACACTTAGAATTCTGAAATTTGGGTACTGAAATCGACTCTCTGAACTTCGCGACGAAATGGCAGGACGGACCGTCACAGGCGTGACGAGGCGTCACAGACCCTTAGCAAAAATTTAGTCTCTGAACTCTGTGACGGAAGCAGCAGGACGGACCGTCGCTGGCACGACGGGCCGTCACAGGCTGCGTAATCCCAGGCTGGGTCGGATTTCTGTGAAATGTTTTATGGGGCGTTTTGGACTATTCCTGCTATAATTATAAATTTGGTGGGTTAATGTTAATAATTTAACTACTGGGGGTTAAAGGAGATAACCTTGAATTAATTAGTGGGTTATTCTATCATCTTTTATACTTAATTATATGCTAATTAGGGTAAAAGAAAGAGGCTTTGAATAAGAAAAATAGAAAGAACAGAGAGAGAGAGAGAACGATCGAGAGAGAGGAGAAACGAAGGGAAAGTAAAGCTTTGGAAAAGTAGATTTCTTGATCACGAATTCTTCGGTGGAGGGAGGTAGGTTATGGTTTATGCTATTCGTATAAACTCTTATAGCGAATCGAATGATATGTATTGGGTAGTGTTGTAAACCCTTCTATATGCTTAATTTTATGCTTGCATGAATGTGATTATATAATTGTGATAAATAAGCATGATGAGACTATTGTATCCTAAATCTTGAAAAACCCTAATCTACTTTGTTAATGATGATGCCTTGGCATAAAAGAAGGCTTAATGAACGAAAGTAGTGAGATTAGGGGATCGGGTGTCACGTTCCGGCACCAGGATAGAATATGAATCGGAGTGTCACGTTCTGACACCTAGATAGTATATGGATCGGGTGTCACATTCCGGCACCAGGATAGAATATGGATCGGAGTGTAATGTTCCGGCACCAGGATAGAATATGGATCGGAGTGTCACGTTCTGACACCAGGATAGTATATAGATCGGATGTCACGTTCCGGCACCAGGATAGAATATGGATCGGAGTGTCACGTTCGGGCACCAGGATAGAATATGGATCGAAGTGTCACATTCCGACACCAGGATAGTATGATGAGGATCGGAGTGTCACGTTCTGACACCAGGATAGTATGATGAGGATCGGAGTGTCAGGTTCCGACACCAGGATAGTAAAGAGAATGAATCTTGAAAAATGTTAAAATACTCAATTCAATGAACCTATTTCCCAAATGAGTATGGTATTGAGGCTTGAGTTCTCATGGGTGTACTTGGCGTTACTTATTTATGAATATAGAACTTGATGTTGCTATCTTTTGAGTATTGTAGTTGGTTTTTATGATATTATCTGATATATGCTATTTTCTATTTTGAGTTGGCCGATGATACCTACTCAGTACTTGTGTTTTGTACTGACTCCTACTTGTATGTTTCTTTCTTTGTTATTTGTGGAGTGCAGCAAAGGTACCGTCTTCTTCAACTCAACCGCAACTCTAGCCAGTCTTCATTACACCGGATTTCAGGGTGAGCTAATGCTTCTAGCTTGGACTGGATCTTCTTCTTCATGTCTTGATGCCTTGAAGTTCCGGCATGGACTAGCTTTTATTTATTTTAGCTTCCTAGATACTCTTAGAGTTAGTAATTTGAGGATAGATGTTCTTGTGGTGATGCCTTCCAGATTTTGGGTATAATAATAGTTATTGAGTTTTAGAAGTTATTTAATCAATATTCATTAATGAGATTTAAGTCTTCCGCATTACTTTCTGTTGATATTATATTGAAATGTTGGGTTTTGTATTGGTTGGTTCGCTCACATAGGAGGTTAAGTGTGGGTGCCACTCGCGACTCGATTTGGGTCGTGACAAACTTGGTATCAGAGCATTAGGTTCGTTGGTCTCATCACACAAGAACGAGTCTAGTAGAGTCTTAAGGAACGGTAAGGGGACGCCTTTACTTTTCTTAGAGAGGATATAAGACTTTAGGAAAAATCCATTCTTTCTTTCTTTCTTTCGTGCTATTACTTGGATCCAATTAGTATCTAGGTGATACAAATTGGTATCTGACCATCTTCACTCTATTTCGCAGATGGTTAGAATTAGAGCAACGACTGCACCAACACCAACACTGGCAAGACAAGGTGCGTCTGAGCCAGCCAATGGGGCTGTAGCTCGGAGAGGAGCAGTGGCAAGAGGTTGTGGTAGAGGTCGTGGGAGGACGTCCTCTCGAGAAAGAGGACAAGCACCTAGCCCATCTAGTACTAAGGCGGTGACTCCTCCACCGACTGAGGAAGTGATAAGAGAGGGTGGGGAAGGGGAGAACGAACAAGTGCAGAATGAGGAATTACCACCCCAACCTACCCCAGAGATGATTAATCAGGTTCTTGCTTATCTTAGCGGGTTATCTGATCAAGGCCAGACACCTCCAGTGTTTTCAGCACCAGCACCTCAGGTTTCATAAGTACGACAGGCCGCTACTGAGGCTCCCCGCTTGGATGCCTCATTGGAAATAGGCACGTTTCCTCGTTTGACTACAGGGCCTATAATGACAAACGATCATCATGAACTTTTCAGTAAGTTCTTGAAATTGAAACATCCAGTCTTCAAGGGTGCTGAATCGGAGGATGCCTACGATTTTCTGGTTGACTGTCATGAGCTACTACACAAGATGGGTATAGTAGAACGATTTGGTGTTGAGTTTGTGACCTATCAGTTTCAAGGGAACGCCAAAATGTGGTGGCGGTCACATGTTGAGTGTCAACCAATAGAGGAACCACCTATGACTTAGGCATCATTATCTAGCTTGTTTATGGAGAAGTATATACCCCGTACTTTGAGGGATAAGAGGAGAGATGAGTTTCTAAGCCTAGAGCAAGGCAGAATGTCGGTTACTGCTTATGAGGCTAGGTTTCGTGCACTTTACTGATATGCCACCCAGCTTTGTCTCAGTCCACAAGAACGGATTCTCCTTTTTGTGAAGGGGTTGAGGTCAGAGTTGCGGATTTCAGCCTTACAGGTAGCGACTACAGCGAAATCCTTTCAGGAAGTGGTCGACTTCATGATAGATGTGGAGGGAGTGAAGCCAGATGACTTCACCCTAGAATCGACATCAAAAAGGTTTCGTAAGGGAGGTGATTTTAATGGCTTTTACTCAAGAGGACAGGGTTCAGGAGGTTACTCAGTCCGACCAATTAAGTCCTCACTACAGACTGTAGTTGGGGGTCCACCTTAGAGCGGTCAAAATTTCTCTGAGGTTGGAGGTTATTCCCAGACCTCGTCTTTCTCACAGAGACCGATGCTTGAATCGAGAGAGTGTTATGGATGTGGGGAGACTGGACACATTAAGAGGTATTGTCCAAAATATAGTTACAGACCTCCAATAGTCAGAGGTAGAGGTGGTCATGGAAGAGGTCGTCATTCTGGAGGACGTGGTGGTCGAGGTAATGGTGGTCACCAAAACGGTCGGGGTGACGGGCAAACTGGAGCCACTACAGCACAACATGGTAGGGGCAATGGGCAGACAGGCGATATGGCCCATTGTTACGCTTTCCCTGGGAGATCTGAAGCGGAGACATCTTATACTGTCATCACAGGTAATCTTTTGGTTTGTGATTACATGGCTTCTATATTGTTTGATCCTGGATCCACATTTTCTTATGTATCTTATTCATTTGCTACTAGTCTTAATTTACCTTGTGAATTACTTGACATGCCTATTCGTGTGTCTACTCCGGTGGGTGAGTCTGTGATAGTTGAAAGGGTATATAGGTCTTGTCTGGTGACGTTTGTGGGGAGCAATACTCATGTAGACTTGGTTACCTTAGAAATAGTTGATTTCGATGTAATTCTGGGTATGACTTGGCTTTCCCCGAATTTTGCGATCTTAGACTGTAATGCGAAAACTGTAACGTTGGCCAAGCCTGGGACAAATCCGTTAGTGTGGGAGGGCGACTACACTTCCACTCCGGCTCGTATCATCTCCTTTCTTCGTGCTAAGAGAATGGTTAGTAAAGGGTGTTTAGCTTTCTTGGCACATCTCAGGGATGACACTACCCAAGTACCTTCAATTGAGTCGGTTTCGATAGTCCATGAGTTTCTTGATGTGTTCCCTGCAGATCTTCCTTGTATGCCACCGGATAGAGATATTGACTTCTGCATCAATCTGGAACCGGGTACTCGCCCCATTTCTATACCCTCTTATAGAATGGCTCCAGCGGAATTAAGGGAATTAAAGGCCCAACTCCAAGAGTTGTTAGGTAAAAGTTTCATTAGACCAAGTGCATCCCCTTGGGGTGCTCCTGTTTTGTTTGTGAAGAAGAAGGATGGAAGCTTTCGGATGTGCATAGATTATAGACAACTGAATAAGGTAACTGTTAAGAACAAGTATCCTCTTCCTCGCATCAATGATTTGTTCGATCAGTTACAAGGTGCTTGTACCTTCTCAAAAATCGATTTGAGATCCGGTTACCATCAATTGAAGATACGGGCAACGGATGTGCCCAAGACAGCCTTTCGGACCAGGTATGGACATTATGAGTTCTTAGTAATGTCTTTTGGGCTTACAAATGCCCCTGCTGCTTTCAAGATAGAATATGGATCGGAGTGTCACGTTCCAGCACCAGGATAGAATATGGATCAGAGTGTCACGTTCCGACACCAGGATGATATGATGAGGATCGGAGTGTCACGTTCCGACACTAGGATAGTATGATGAGGATCGGAGTGTCATGTTCCGACACCAGGATAGTAAAGAGAATGAATCTTGAAAAATTTTAAAATACTCAATTCAATGAACCTATTTCCCAAATGAGTATGGTATTGAGGCTTGAGTTCTCATGGGTGTACTTCGCGTTACTTATTTATGATTATAGAACTTGATGTTGCTATCTTTTGAGTATTATAGTTGGTTTTTATGATATTATCTGATATGTACTGTTTTCTATTTTGAGTTGGCCGATGATACCTACTCAGTACTTGTGTTTTGTACTGACTCCTACTTGTATGTTTCTTTCTTTGTTATTTTTGGAGTGCAGCAAACGTACCGTCCTCTTCAACTCAACCGCAACTCTAGCCAGTCTTCATTACACCGGATTTCAGGGTGAGCTAATGCTTCTAGCTTGGACTGGATCTTCTTCTTCATGTCTTCATTCCTTGAAGTTCCGGCATGGACTTGCTTTTATTTATTTTAGCTTCCTAGATACTCTTAGAGTTAGTAATTTGAGGATAGATGTTCTTGTGATGATGACTTCCAGATTTTGGGGATAATAATAGTTATTGAGTTTTAGAATTTATTTAATCAATGTTCATTAATGAGATTTAAGTCTTCCGCATTACTTTCTGTTGATATTATATTGAAATGTTGGGTTTTGTATTGGTTGGTTCGCTCACATAGGAGGGTAAGTGTGGGTGCCACTCGCGACTCGATTTGGGTCGTGACAATAAATCACTTCCATCAACAAAAAACTCAATTTCAATCACATAATCAAACACCCATTACGAATTTCCAGCTCATTTTCTGCAAAGATCTGTACTCCAAACAATCATTATACCATTAAAAGAGAGGAGGAGAGTACTACCTGACGAAAAGGGTTCTTGAAAGAGTCCATTTTTTAGCACGACCCACAATGGAAAATGGCAACCAATGAGTTGGAATGAAGGAATGAAGCAGTGATACGGTAGCAATACCTTCGATCTTCGACAGATCTTCTGCAGTAAACCCATTTTCCATCCTTATATTTTGCTGATTTATTCAGAAAAACATCAACTTTTTTAGATCCTTTTTACTGGGAGAATTTGA
>JAKWIY010000759.1:0-30355 GCA_027704805.1 Solanum corneliomulleri
TAGGTTATTCTAGATCATTGCACAACAAACCCTATGAAAGTCCTAAATTACATCCTAGGTATAGACGGCGTTCACACTAGCCTATGAACGAAATGAAATGAAGTACGTCTGAATGAATAAAGCAGACTATGTGTTTGCTAATGAAGACTCCCTAGTTGAGATCCCATATTTTGAGCCCTCTTTTTGGAAGGTCTTAATGTCAAGTCCATGAATCCAAGGTCTCATGGCATATGAATGAATTATATGAAAGATGTTTTGTGCTATATGCAATATGATATGTGCTATGTGTAAGATGTTATGTGCTGTGTGCATATGAAAAGTATAATGATGCATGTTACTATCATGGCACGACTTTCCTAATTAAAATTTGAATAGCTCATTGACTTTCCTAATCCAAATTTGGAAAGCTCACTGACTTTGCTAATCAAAATTTGGAAATTTCACTAACTTTTCTTATCCCAATTTGACAAGTCAACTGACTTGACTTTCCATAATCATGTTGTTAGGAAAGAGCTATTCTTATAAATGCATGTCCTTGGTGTGTGCTTGCATATACTAATACTTATTACAAGTGTGTACTAATCCCATACAACTCTATATTTTTAGGTGCAGGCACAGGTGGACGCTAGAGCTCACAGGTTGACGTTGCAGCTATCTGGAGATGGAGTTTTCCACTAAATTAACCTAGATTAAGTAAGAATGACGTTTGTAGACTTGTATGCGACCTCTTAGAGATCAATGACGCTGGTCTCGTCTGGGGTCTAGATTCTTGTCGTGATACTTAAAAACCCTAGTCTTCCTACGCTCCACCTCCACACCCTGATCGGACTTAACATGACCCAAAAAGGTCACTGATCTAAGCCAGAATTCACACTTGCTGAATTTGGCATACAACTGATGTTGTCAAAGTACCTTTAAGGTTAGTCTCAAATTCTAATCATGCTCTTCCTTGGTATTCATAGAAGTCTCGGTTCATGAGGTCCATAAATGCAACTGGTGCATTAGTGAGACCAAATGACATGACTAGAAAATCATAATGACTATAACAAGTAGGAAAGGATGTCTTTGGGATATATTCATCCCTAACCCTAAGCTGATGATGCCGATCTCATCTCGGGTATAGATTCCGGTCGTGACAAAGTTGGTAATAGAACATTAGGTTAAATTACAAAAATTATAAGTTCACATCAACCACATTGAGTAGTTTCTAAGTCATGGTACCGAGGTGCCCTAGTATCCTGAATTAAAAACTGCATGATACGTAGGAAAACTTCCCTTCTTTTGATCTTATCGTGCTTTTCCTAATGTTCGTTTTCTTGGTGTTATGAGCATGTCTAACATCAATTCTTATTATTTTCAGAGAATGAATACTAGGAGGAACGTTGGTCAAAGGAGAAAAGGTGCAGCTACTAGAGGCAATCAGGTTCCACCCAAGGCTCCAACTGAAGGAGTGGCTATGTCGGTTAACCCAACAAGGTTGAACGATGCAGAGATTCAGGCATCTCTGGCCCATATGGAATAGTCAATCACTATGCAGGCCCAGGGTATGAATGCCGAGGTCAACCGGCAGGATGTTCAAAGGGAGAACCCACTAGTTCGTTGCATGGCTGACAGGTTGAGAGACTTTACGAGGATGAATCCTCCTATTTTCACAAGGTCTAAGACTTCAGAGGACCCCCAGGAGTTTGTGGATGTGGTTCATAAGATTTTGGTTGCTATGGGGGCCACAAATATTGAGAAGGCCGAGCTGGCTGCCTATCACCTCAAGGATGTTGCATAGACTTGGACCAAGATGTGGAAGGATAGCCAAGCTTTGGGTAGAGATCCGGTCACTTGGGAGCTGGTTCAGACAACCTTCTTGGAGAGATTCTTTCCCAGGAAGGTGAGGGACACAAAGGTTGAGGAGTTTATCAACCTTAAGCAGTGATCAATGACAGTCTGGAAGTATTTCCTGAAGTTTGTTAAACTATCCACGTATGTTACTTCCCTTGTATCTAACAGGAGGGATGAGATGAGCAGGTACCTCACAGGAATCAATGGAGGTCTAGAGGAGGAGTGTCGTTCTGTGATTCTCCATGATAATATGTATCTCTCCAAGTTGATGGTGCATGTCCACCAGGTAGAGGACAACCACAAAAAGCGAGGAGTTTGTGATTTTAGGAGGATGCAGCCTCAAGATCAGGCAGGTTCCATCCATGGAGGCCATAGAAACAATTTTGACGTCCGTGAGCAACCTAGGAGTACAACACCTACAGGAGGCAAACCTGAGCCCAAGAAGGGTAACGGTGGTGAGATGCAATGTCCCAAAAACAACAGTGCTAAGTGTGGCCGTGCTCACAATGGAGAGTGTAGACAGGGCACTAATGCCTGCTTTGGTTGCTATAACACCGGGCACATGGATAGAGACTGCCCACAGAATAGAGGTCAGGCTGGAGGTAATGCTCAGCCTATGCCTAATCCACAGGGTGCAACAACAGTTGAGCCTCTTAAGAGGAACAGATTCTATGCCCTGAAGGGAAGGGAGGAGAAGGAGAAGTACGCTGATGTGGTCATAGGTATGTTGCAAGTATTACTTGATCAAGGGTCTACACTTTCCTTTGTAACTCTTTTTCTTGCTCTAACTTTTGAGATATTGCCTGAAGTTCTTCATGACACTGTAGTGGTTAGTACACCTTTAGGAGAAAATGTAAGAACTGATACAATATACAAGGATTGCCTAATAGTTGTAAATGGTAATACTATGTGTGCAGACTTGGTTGAGTTACCCATGCATGATTTTGATGTTATTCTTGGCATGTACTGGCTTCACCGTTGTTATGCTTGTTTGGATTGTCGTAGTAGAGTGGTGAGATTTTGTTTCCCTAATGAAGAGGAACTAGTGTGGGAGGGGTACAACTCGAGTCATCCTAATCCCTTAATTTCGAACCTTAAGGCAAATAAAATGATGTCCAAGGGTTTATTGTGTCATACTGTGAGTGTTAATGATTCAGATCATGACATTCCTTCCATAGACTCAATGCCTGTTGTGAATGAGTTTCTAGATGTATGATTTTCCTAGAGTCCCTCTTCCTTGAGAGATTGACTTTGGTATCGACTTAGAACCTGATACTAAACCAATTTTGATTCCTCCCTACAGAATGTCTCCAGCTGAACTGAAAAAGTTGAAGCTGTAATTAAAAGATCTCACTAATAAGGGTTTCATTCAGCCGAGTATATAACCTTGGAAAGATCCATAGGAGCTCCAATATTTTTTGTGAAAAAGAAGGATTGAACCCTTAGAATGCGTATCGATATCAGCAGCTTTACAAAGTCACTTTAAGAACAAATATCCACTTCCCAGAATAGATGACTTGTT
This sequence comes from Solanum corneliomulleri, assembly GCA_027704805.1. Taxonomy (NCBI): domain Eukaryota; kingdom Viridiplantae; phylum Streptophyta; class Magnoliopsida; order Solanales; family Solanaceae; genus Solanum; species Solanum corneliomulleri. Next base: position 3,356 of record JAKWIY010000759.1, read on the forward strand.
TGATCAACTCCATTGATCTAGGTTCTTTTAAAAAATTGACCTTCGTTCAGGGTACCATCAACTTAGGGTTAGGGATGGAGATATACCAAAGACAACCTTTCATTCTCGTTGTGGTCACTATGAATTCTTAGTTAGGACATTTGAACTCACAAATGCACCTGGTGCATTTATGGATCTTATGAACACGGTTTTCCGTGAGTAACTTCACTCTTTCATAATAGTATTCATTCATGAAATTATCATTTAATCTAAGACCAAGGAAGAGCATGAACAATATTTGAGACTAACCTTGCTGGTACTAAGACAACACCAGCTGTATGCCAAATTTAGCAAATGTGAATTCAGGCTGAGATCAATGACCTTCTTGGGTCATGTTGTGTCCGACCAAGGTGTAGAGGTGGACCGCAGGAAGAGTTAGGCTGTTAAGAACTAGGCAAAACCTCTTACTCCCAAAGATATATGTAGCTTCTTTGGATTGGCTAGTTACTACCGAAGGTTCGTGGATGGATTTTCTTCCATTGCTGCCTCACTGACAGTTCTAACTAAGAAGAAGATCAAGTCTTAATTGACAAAGACTTGTGAGAAGAGTTTCCAAGATTTCAAGGACAGACTCACTTCAGCCCCGATGCTTACTTTCCCTAAGTGTTGTGAGTATTACACTGTTTATTGTGACGCATATATGGTTTGTTTGGGTTGTGGTATTATGTAGGGTGGTAAAGTGATAGCTTACGTGTCCTGACAACTCAAGGTTCATGACAAGAATTATCTCACTCATGACCTGGAGTTTGCAGCTGTCGTGTTCGCACTGAAGCTGCGGATGAACTACTTGTATGGTGTGCATGTAGATGTGTTCATATACCACAAAAGTCTCAAAATATGTTTTCACATATAGGGAGTTGAATCTACGTCAGCGTTGATGGTTGGAGTTGTTAAAGAACTATGACATGAATGTCCACTACCATCCATGTAAGGCTAATGTTGTAGCTAATGCTTTGAGAAGTAAGAGCATGGGAAACACAACTCACGTTGAGGATGAGATGAAAGAGTTAGTTAAAGATGTACACAAACTAGTCAGACTGGGTGTCTAATTGGTTGACTCTACTAGTGGGGGTGTTTCAAGTAATCCTAGTTATGAATCATCCTTGGTAGTTAAAGTCAAACAAGTTCAGCATCTCGATCCTGTGGTGATGGAGCTTAACGACTCAGTGTTGATAAATATGAATGTCTTTCCTTTTGGGAGATGACAGTATACTTAGGTATCAGGACTGGCTATGTGTGCAAGATGTGGATGATTTGCAGACAAAAATTGTTGCAGAGGCCCATGGTTCTAGATATTTCATACATCCAAGTTCCACCGAGATTTATCATGATCTTAAGCAGATTTATTGGTGGAATGGCATGAAGAAGGACATTGAAGAATATTTGGCAAAGTATCCAAATTGTCAGCAGGTTAAGACAGAACATCTTAAACCTGGCGGTCTTACTCAGATTATTGAAGTTCCAACTTGGAAGTGGGAGGCCGTTAATGTGGACTTTGTGGTTAGTCTTCCGAGGTCTACGAGACAGCATGACTCCATATGGGTTATTGTGGACAGGATGACTAAGTCTTCTCACTTTATCCCTGTGAAGTCCTTTTACAGAGCCGAGATTTATGCAATACTCTACATTGATGATATTGTGAGATGGCATGAGATTCCTTTGCTTATCATATCATATAGAGGAGCTCAGTTTACTTCACGTTTTTGGATATCTTTCTAGAAGATCTTGGTCACGCTGGTAAAGGTTAGTACTGCCTTTCATCCTCAGACTAATGGGAAGGCAGAGCGTACAATTCATACATTGGAGGATATGTTGAGGGAATGTGTGATTGACTTCAGGGCTAGCTGGAATGACCATCTGCCTTCGATAGAGTTCTCGTATGATAATAGATATCACTCTAGCATTGGGATGACACCATTTGAGGAACTGTTTGGAAGGAGGTTTAGATCTTCAGTTGGGTGGTTCAAGGATGGAGATTCGTCCATTTTGGGTCCAGAGATCATTCATAAGGCCTTATAGAAGGTCAGAGTGATTGGGGATAGGTTGGCTACTGCTTACAGTCGGTAGAAGTCATATGTAGATAACATAAGACGACCCTTAGATTTTTGATGTTGCTGACTAGGTCTATCTGAAGATATCACCTATGGAGTGGGTGATGAGGCCAGGAAAGGGAAATTGAGTCCGAGTATGTTGGGCCATACGAGATCTTATAGCGTGTGGGTGAGGTGGCCTATGAGTTGGTATTGCCTGCAGAGCTAGCTTCTCTCCATCCAGTCTTTTATGTATCCATATTAAACAAGTGCCTAGGTGATCCAATATCGATTCAACATATCGAAGGTTTGGGGGTTGATGAAGATTTTTCCTATGAAGAGGTACCTATTAATATCCTAGACAGATAGGTCAAGCTGTTGAGAAACAAGGAGATTGCCACAGTGAAGGTATTGTGAAGGAATCATCGTGGTGAAGGTGCTACATGGGAGGCCAAGGCCGATATGAGATCCCGCTACCCTCATCTATTCAGATCTTGAGGTTAGAGTTCCTACTCTTAAGTCTAAGTTTCCTTATCTCTCCTATTTTGTTGCTATTGGTTGACTGTGCATAGTGATTATGTTATGATCTGACTGGCATTACGTTCGATAGTAGTATCTTAATTACCCTAAATAGGTAATTAATTATCTAATTAATAAGGTTGAAGGGCAATTTTGGGAGAGGGGGCCAAAAAAATAGGTTCATGAAGTGAAGTCTTGCTCCAACCGGGTTCAAACCTAGGTGGAAACAATGTATCAAAGTGATTTTTATTAAATCTATTGAATTAATGTAATTAATTAATTATTATTATTCATTAGCTAATTTAAAATAAAATAGAAATCAGATTTTTATGAAAATTGACTATGTCCTAAAACTAGACTCCTAAGCCTCCTACAACTCCCAACCTATCATGTTTATTTCTCCACTCTCACGCTCAATCTCTCTTGTTCTTTCTCATGTGTTTTCTCAACCAAAATAAGATACAAAATCAGAAAAAATAAACAATGTCCTTCACACTTGAAGAACTCACAAGAGATCACAAGAAAACAAACATTAATTGCACACTAGGCTAAGGGAGGTTTCATTCAAGTGGAGTTGATATTGAGGAGGCTTAGGTGTGTCTTGGATGAAGTTTTTGGGCAGAAATTCACGAGTTTAACGTTAAAAAGGTATGGGTTTTCTTCTCTCTTGGTCCCATTCCCAAGAGACCCCTTAAGGTTCGGATTATTCATTCGAAAAATAAGATTGTTTCTCCTTTTGCATTCCCCTGTCACTAGCTTTAAATGAATCGTAGGTTGGGTAGGATTGCTGGTAGATTTAGCTATATGTTTTTTTTTCATGACGAATATGGTTATGTTTGTGTACTTGAAATCGTTTGAAAAACAACTATCTATTCGAAATTATGTGCAAGTGTGTGCGTGTGCAAATATGTTACAAAAAATAAGGTTCTCGGATTAAGTCTTCGATTTGAAAATGTTTTGGTTGTCATTTTACGTTCGTAAACCTATGTAAATCGTGATGTTCATTATAATGGAAGTGTGGCTGATTTGAGTATCAAAATTTTGGCTAAGCGAATCTATGAAAATGCACCCCAAAAAGTGTTAGATGATCTTTGAATTCCCTAAGATTTCAAGTGAGAATGTTGGTGAAAATAAGCTAAAAAATGACTAAATTTATATCAAACTTACAAGCTTAGTTTAGGCTTAATGTAGAGGAATAAATCTGGAAATTTATTTGAGTATAGAGGGATGAGGCCACCAGGATTCAAACCTGTGACCTCACCCGTGTAATGCCTTGAAATTGCAAGAAAAAAAATGGGGTCAGGGGGAATCGATATGGGGTATGCTGGCTGAAAATGTAAAGTACAAAAATTAATAAAATAAAATGGGAGGCATGGGAATCGGACCCACAACCTCCACGCAGCGAGTGAAGTAAAGGAAGAATAAAAGAAAGGTAATGTGAGGCGTGGGAATCAAACCCACGACCTCAATGCTGTGAAGGAGAGTAAAGTAGAAAAGGAAATAAGAAAGAAATTAAAGTGAGGTTGTGGGGGCTCGATCCCACAACCTCACTACCAACGCAGAGTCAACATTAAAATGAAATTAAAAGAAGGAGGCTGTGGGGGTTAAACCCACGACCCCTTGGCCAAGGGAGAGAGATTCTAAAGAAAAGGAACTAAAATTAAATGTTGATGTTGGGGCTCGATGTAAGTTCCCATTATCATGAGGATGAAAAAAAATCAAGGAAAAATGTAGGTGTTGTCCAAGGGATTTGAACTCGGGTTCCATTGCCCAAATTTCCGTATTGATACATAAGTCGTACGTGAATTAAAGAATAATACCACCTACTTAGATCAAAATCGAGATCTTGGCATATATACAAGAACCATAAGTCTTGTACTACATTATCTTAGAAAGATATGAGTCACTTAACAAACTATGAATGAAGACTTATGGCTTGTTTGTATAGACCCATAAGTCTAGCATACGTTTAGAAATAAGTGAACCTAATATGTATGTAATTAAATGAAGTAATACTAGAAGGGTTAAGTACGAGTGTAAAACACACTAAATGGCCAAGTGCATTGGCATACGATGAAATGATTATTATTTAGTAAAATGATGAAACCTTAGAAGGGGAAAGTAAGAGTGTGAAACAAACAAATGCCCAAGTGCATTGACATATAAGGAAATGAACGTTCACATAAAATGTGGTGAGTAATTATGAAGATCAATTGTACTAATGTTTATGAATGTGGTGACAACATGATATGAGGCTAATGTAATATATGAGAACAATCTCAAATTAGCATATGTAAATGTTACCAAAACGTGCTCACCTATGAGAGTGTAAATTTAATGAAGAGACTAGTCTCCATTAACACTCTAATGAAAGTATTTAGATTAACAAACTTAATAATAATGATGTGATGAGAAATTATCTATTGAGCTATGATGTCCTTATACTAGAAGCCATCTTCCATGATGTATGAGTTTAATGTAATGGATCTTTATACTTAGCACCAATAGACTAGTTATGAGTGGCGATGCCTTCTTTCGAGAAGGGCGGAGGTTCACGTAACTCTCTAAGATGAAGACCGTCCGGCTTGCCGGGTGTGGGTGTTCTTATATCTTCTAGTGTTCAGACCTATACTGCCAATATAGGGATCTGGCGGGATTAAATTCCCATGTATGTTAGCAAGTTTTGGGCCAATTTTGCCAGTGATTCCACCTCTTTTCGATGTGGGGGATACACTAGATTTCATGATGCTCACATGATCTATGTCGGTCAAAGTTAAAGTTCCCAATGAATGAATGAGGTCAGCGTCAAATGATGCACTTAATGAAATGAACAACCCTAAAAATGGTTTTTTTCCTGGCTAAGGGTAGTATATTAATTATCCTAAATATGTAATTAATTATCTAATTTATAAGGTTGAAGGGCAATTTTGGGAGAGGGGGCCGAAAATAGGCTCATGAAGTGAAGTCGTGCTTCAACCGGGTTCAAACCTAGGTGGAAGCAATTAATTAAAGTGATTTTTATTTAAGATATTGAATTAATGTAATTAATTTGTAATTATTATTAATTAGCTGGTTCTTTACAATAAAATATAAATCAGATTTTTATTAAAATTTACTAAGTCCTAAAACTAGACTCTTAAGCCTCCTACAACTCCCACTCTCTCACGTTTATATCTTCACTCTCACTCTCAATCTCTCTTATTCTTTCTCATGTATTTTCTATGAAAAATAAGATAAAAAAGCAGAAAAAATAAACAAAGTTCTTCACACCTGAAGAACTCATACGAAATCACAAGAAAGCAAACGTTAATTGCACACTAGGCTAAGAGAGGTTGTCATTCGAGTGGAGTTGATATTGAGGAGGCTTAGGCGTGTTCTTGGGTGAAGTTTTTGGGCAGCAAGTCACAAGTTTAACATCAAAAAGGTATGGGTTTTCTTCTCTCTTGTTCCCTTTGCCAAGACACCCCTTAAGGTTCATATTATTCATCCGAAAACAAGGATTGTTCCCCTTTCGCATTCCCCTATCACGAGCTCCCAATGAATCGTAGGTTGGGTATGATTGCTGGTATATTTAGGCATATGTTATGTTTTCGTGATGAATTTGATTATGTTTGTGTACTAGAAATTGTATGAAAGACAACCATGTATTCGAAATTTTATGCAAGTGCATGCCTAAGCAAATATGTTACAATGAATGAGGTTCACCGATTAAGGCTTTAATTTGATAATGTTTTGGTTGTCATTCTACGTGCATAAACCTTTGTAAATCGTGATGTTAATTAAAATAGAAGTGTGGCTGATTTGAGTATCAATATTTTTGCTAAACAAATCTATGAAAATGAACCCCAAAATGTGTTAGATGATCTATGAATTGCCTAAGATTTCAAGTGAAATTTTGGTTAAAATAAGCAAAACAAATGACTAAATTTCCAGAAAACCTAAAAGTTTAGTTTAATCTAAATCTAGAGGAATAAATCTTGAAATTTAATTTAGTATAAACGGATGAGGCCACAAGGATTCGAACATGTGACCTCACCGTGTAATGCCTTGAAATCACAAGAAAATAAATGGGGTCAGGTGGAATCGATATGGGGTATGCTAGCTAAAAATGTAGAGTACAAAAATTAATAAAATAAATTGGGAGGCGTGGGAATCGAACCCACGACATCCAGGCAGCGAGTGAAGTAGAGGAAGAATAAAAGAAGGGTAATGTGAGGCATGGGAATCGAATCCACGACCTCAAGGCGGTGAAAGAAAGTAAAGGAGAAATGGAAAATAAGAAAGAAAATAAAGTGAGGCTGTCGGAGCTCCATCCCACAACCTCACAGCCAACGCAGAGATAGTCAACTTTTAAATGAAATTGATATAAGGAGGCTGTGGGGATTCGAACCCACAACCCGTCGTCCAAGGGAGAGTGTTTCTGAAGAAAAGGAACTAAAAAGAAATGTTGATGTTGGGGCTCGATATAGGGTCACAATGTCATGAGGATTAAAAATAAAATCAAGGAAAAATATAAGTATTGTCTTAGGGATTCGAACTTGGATTCCCTTGCCTAAAATTTCATATTGATACATAAGTCATACGTAAATTATATGTTCAAGAATAATGCAACCTATTTAGATCGAAATCGAGATCTTGGCATATATAGAAGATACATTAGTCTTGTACTACATAATTTTAGGAAGCTATGAGTCAATTAATAAACTATGAATGAAGCCTCATGTCTTGTATGTATAGACCCACGAGTCTAGCATACATTTAGAAATAAGTGAACTTAAGATGTATGTATTGAAATGAAGTAACCCTAGAAGGTTTAAGTAGGAGTGTAAAACACACTAAATGGCCAAGTGCATTGGCATACGATGAAACGATTATTATGTAATGAAATGATGAAACCCTAGAAGGAGAAAGTAAGAGTGTGAAACACAGAAATGTCCAAGTGCATTGACATATAAGGAAATGTACATTCACGTAAAATGGGGTGAGTAATTATGAAGAGAAATTGTGCTAGTGTTAATTAATGTGGTGACAACATGATAAGAGGCTAATGTAAAAGATGAGAACAATCTCAAATGAGACTAAGTAAATGTTACCAAAATGTACTCACATATGAGAGTGTAAAGTTTATAAAGAGACCAGTCTCTATGAACACTCTAATGAAAGTATGAAGATTAACACACTTAATACTAATTATGAGATGAGAAATCATCTATTGAGCTATGATGTCCTCATACTAGAAGTCAGCTTCCGCAACGTATGAGTTGAATGTAATGGAACTTTATAGTGAGCACAAATAGCCTAGGTATGAGCGGTGATGACTTCTTTTGGGAAGGGCGGAGGTTCACGTAACTCTCATTAGATGATATTTTTCGGCTTGACGGGTTTGGGTCTCCTTAAATCTCCTAGTCTTCAAACCTATACTGCCAATAAAGGGATCTAGTTTGGTCGAATTCCCATGTACGATAGCATGTTTTGGGTTACTTTGGATAGTGATTCCACCTCTTTTCCATGTGGGTGAGACACTGGATTTAATGATGCTCACATGATCTATGTCGATTAAAGTTAAAGTTCCCAATGAATGAATGAGGTCAGCCTCAAATGATGCACAAAATGAAATGAACGATACCAAAGGTGTTGTGATAGGATAATCAAGAGGTGAGCTACACTCAAGTAATGACAGTAGGTTATTCTTGATCATTGCACATAAAACCTGATGAAAGTCTTAAACTACATCGTAGGTATAGCCGGCGTTCACACTAGCCTATGAACGAGATGAAATGAAGTACGTCAAATGAATGGAGCAGACTCTGTGTTTGCTAATGAAGACTACCAAGTTAAGGTCCCATATCTTGAGCCTTCATTTTGGTAGGTCTTAATGTCAAGTCCATGATTCCAAGGTCTCATGACATATGAATGAATGATATGAAAGATATTATGAGCTATATGTAATATGATATGTACTATGCGTAAGATGTTATGTGCTGTGTGCAATATGATAAGTATGATGATGCATGTTACTCTCATGGCATGACTTTCCTAATCCAAATTTGGAGAGCTAACTAACTTTCCTAATCCAAATTTTCGAAGCTCACTAACTTTCCTAATCCAATTTTTAAAATTCACTAATTTTCCTAATCCCAATTTGGCAAGTCAACTGACTTGACTTTCCATAATCATGTTTTTAGGAAAGAGATATTTTTACTCATGCATGTCCTTGGCCTGTGCTTGTATATATCCATGCTTAGTACAAGTGTGTACTAATCCTATACTACTCTATATTTTTAGGTGCAGGTACATGTCGATGCTAGAGCTAACAGGTTGACATTGCAGCGATCCGAACGTGGAGTTTTCATCCGGACTTGGTAGGACCTCATGCTTTCAAGGATGTCCACCGTTATTATCTAGTTTAGATGTAGGCTTTATCTAGTGGAGCATGTTCCACTAGTGTTGCTTTCCATTTTCATTTCAGACTTTGTTTTAATGCCGTTATTTCAAAAATACGTTTAATGAAATTATGAACTGTTTCTTTCAATTGATTATCTCTATATTAGATGGTTGATTTGTGAACGCATATGATGTGAAGTTTAAAATGTTTAGCATGAAATAAGAAAGCAAAAAGTTCAAATTTTCTGGTAAATTTAACCTAGATGAAGAAGAATGAAGTTTGTAGCCTTGTCTTCGACCTCTTAGAGGTCAACGACGTCGGTCTCGTCTGGGGTCTAGATTCCAGTGGTGACACTTAACAGCCTCAGTCTTCCCGGCCTCCACCACAACACCCTGATAGGACACAACATGATCCAAAAAGGTCACTGATCTAAGCCAGAATTCAAACTTGTTGAATTTGGCATACAACTGATGTTGTCTAAGTACCGTCAAGGTTAGTATCATATGCTAATCATGCTATTCCTTGGTCTTAAAGTAGATGAGGATGTCATCAATGAATACTATGATGAAAATTTAAGGTATTCACAGAAGTCACATTTTATGAGCTCCATAAATGCAGCTGGTGCATTAGCAAGACCAAATGACATGACTAGAAAATCATAATGACAATAACGGGTACGAAAGGCTGTCTTTAGGATATATTCATCCCTAACCCTAAGCTGACGATACAGGAAACGATGATCAATAATCGAGAAAAATCTAGACCCGTGGAGCAGATCGAATAAGTTATCTATTGTGAGAAGTGGATACTTGTTTTTTTAAGTGACTTTGTTGAGCTATCGATAATCAATATACATCCTAGGGTTCCATCTTTCTTTTTCCCAAACAGCACTAGAGCGCCCCAAGGGGATATGGTCGACTGGATGAAACCCTTATCAGTGAGATCTTTTAATTATTACTTCAACTCTTTCAGTTCTATTGGAGACATTCTGTAGGGAGGAATTTAAATTTGTTTGGTGTCGGGATACTAATATCAATCTCTCAAGGGGGAGGCACTCCAGGAAAATCATCGTGGAAAATATCTTGGAACTTACTCACTACAGGTACAGAGTCTATTGAAGGAATATCATGATCTAGATCATTGACACTCAAAAGATGGCATAACAATCCCTTAAATATCATTTTATTAGCTTTGAGGTTCGAAATCAAGGGACTTTCATGACTCGAATTGTACCCCTCCTAGACAAGCTCTAATTCATTAGGGAAACAAAATATCACAACCCTACTACGACAATCCATGAAGGCATAAAATTTATGGAGACATTCCATACCAAATAAAATATTGAAGTCATTCATGGTTAACTCAACAAGGTCTGCACACATAGTTTTACCATATACTACTATCGGGCAGTCTTTATGAACCCTATCAGCTCTTACATTTTCTCTTAAGGGAGTAATAACTACGATAGGATCATGCAAAACCTGAGGTAGTGTTTCAAAAGTAAAAGCAAACAAGGTAGTCACAAAAGAAAGTATAAACCCAGGATCAAGTAAAGCATAAATCGAGGTTGAGAAAACTTCCAGCATACCTCTGACAAACATCAACAGACTTCTTCTGCTACTCCATGCCCTTCAAGGCATAGAATCTGTTCCTCTTAGAAGGCTCGATTGCAGCAGCATTCTGGCGATCAGGCCTAGGCTAAGCATTACCTCCATCCTGACCCTTATTGTGTGAACATTCCCATACCATATGTCCTCTCTTCCCATAACCGAAGCATACATTTGTTCCTAGTCTACACTCCCCACTATGAATACGACCACACTTGCCACATTCCTTTTTGGGACGCTGCACATAACCTCCATTGCCCTTGTTAGGATCGGGTCAGCCCCTTTTGGGTGTTGCACTCCACCGAGAGGTAAAGTTACCTGAACTCTGATGCCCTTTCTTAAATCTGGGCTGATCACACACTCTGAAAGTGCTCCTGCCACCACCACTGCTGGGACCTGCTTGGTTAGATAGTTTAGGCCTCCTCACTTCATGGACTCTTCTTTTCTTCCTGATGTCCTCAACCTGCTGGACATGCACCATCAACCTGGACAAGTCCATAGTATCATGGAGCATCACAGCCCGACACTCCTCCTCCAAGTACTCTGAGATTCCTGTAAGGAACCTGCTCATCTCATCCCTGTTATCCGACACAAGGGAAGTGGCATACCTGGACAAATTTTACAAATATCAGATAATACTCCCTGATAGTCATCGAGCTCTGCTTAAGGTTGATGAACTCCTGAACCTTAGCCTCTTTCATCTCCATAGGGAAAAACCTCTTCCAAAAGGCTGTCTTAAATAGATCCAAAGTGATAGGACCTCCTCCCAATGCCCTGCTATCCTGCCACATCTTGCACCAAGTCTGTGCAACATCCTTAAGCTGGTACGAGGCCAACTCATCTTTCTCAATCTCAATGGTCCCCATCGCCACCAGAATTTTCTATAACTCCTCCATGAAATCATGAGGATCCTCTATAGTCTTAGATCGTGTAAAGATTGGATGGTTCATCCTCGTAAAATCCCACAACCTGTTCTTCAGGTTGTGGGTTGGTGGGTTCTCCTGCTGAACCTCTTGTCTGTTGTCCTGGGCCGTCATAGCCGGAGCCTGCACAGTGATGGATTGAGCCATATGTGCAAAAGAGGTTCGCGCCTACACATCAGTCAACCCAGCTGGGTTAACTGGCATGGCCACTCCTGCAAGTGGAGCCTGGGGTAGAACTTGGTTGCCCCCAGCAGCTGTTCCTACTCTTCCCAGACCAATGTTCCCCTTGTGTTCATTTTTTTTTAAAAAAAGAATTGATGTTAGATACACTCATAACACCGAGAAATCAGATATTATGGAAAGCACGATAAGATCAGAAGAAGGGAAATTTCCTATGCATCATGCATTCTTTAATTCATGATTGTGGTGCACTTCACTACCATAACTTAGAAACTACTCGATGTGGTTGATGTGAACATTATTATCGTTGGAATTAAACCTAATGATATGATACCATGTTAGTCACAATAGGGGTCTAGCCCATTGCCGAAAGTGGCGTCGTTTACCTCCTAGAGGTAGCAGACAAGACTTCATACGTCATTATTATATCGTATATGTTAATTTTAGTGGAAAATTTAAAACTATTCTTTGCTTTGAAGTATACATAAACTTCATAGTAATAATTTCATTATATCAAATCAGTTCACAACAACCATGTAATAATAAGATACTCAAATGAAGGAAATAGTTCGTAACTGCATTAATATAAAGTTGCCAAAATGTCACCAATACACCGTTTGAAACTAAGTAAGAAAGAAGCACTACTGGAACATCCTCCAATAGCTCATGCATATATCTAAGATTCAATACAAGAGATAAGCAAACTCAAAAGCATGAGTTCCTACCATGTCCGGATGAATGCTCCACGTCCGCGTATCTTCAACATAGTCTCATAAGTTGTAGCGTCCACTTGTACCTCCTCCTAATTGTAAAGGATTATATAGAATTAGTACACACTTGTACTAAGTATGGGTGTATGCAAGTACACACCAAGGACATGCATGATTAAGAAAAGCTCTCTCCTAACGATTTGAGTTATCAAAATTCAAGTCAGTTGGACTTGCCAAATCAGATTAGGAAAGTCATGCTAGGAGAGTAACGTGCATCATCATTCTTTTAATATTGCACGCAACCCATAACACATTTCATTTAGCACATACATATATCACTTATCTTTTGTTCACATTCCGTGAAACCTTGGAATCACGGACTTGACATTAGGACTTTGCAAATGAGGGCTAAACATATGGGACCTCAATTAGGGAGCCTTCTTTGGAAAACACATAGTCCGCTTCATTCATTCATACATATTTCATTTTCATTCATTTATATACCTAGGATGTTGTTTAGAACTCTCGTTGGGTTCACTGTGCAATAATCAAGAATGACCTAGTGTCATTAATTGAGTCTAGTTCACCTCTTGATTATCCTATCCAAACACCTTTACTATCATTCATTTTAGTGTGTGCATTACATGAGGATGTCCTCATTCTTTCTTCGGGAACTTTAAATTTCACTGGTATTGATCATATGAGCTTCATGAAATCTAGTGTCTACCCCACAGTTAAAAGTGGTTGAACCACAGGCCAAAGTGAAACCTAAACATGCTAGCGTATATAGGGAAATGAATCTTGCTAGAACCCTATTTTGGAAGCATAGGTTCAAATACTAGGAGATATAAGGAGACCCATACCTACCTAAATGGACAGTCACATGTCATGAGAAATACATGAACCTCTGCCTTCACAAAAGAAGGAATCACAACTCATAGCTAGCCTATCGATGCTCAGTATAAAGTTCCATTACATTTATTTCACACACTATAGAAGCTCGCTTCTAGCATGAGGGCATCATTTCTCATTAGATGATTTCTAATCTCATCATTAGTATTCAGTGTTAATTAATCTAAATACTTTTATTAGACTGTTTCTTAGATACTGGTCTATTTATTAGTTTTACACTCTCATAGGTGAGTACGGTATTCGGTAACACTTATTAGGCTCATTTGATATTGGTCTCGTCTTTCATATTAGCCTCTTATCATATTGTCATCACATTCATTAACTTTAGCATATTATCTCTTCATAATTACTCACCCTATTACGTGAAAGTTAATTTCGTCATATGCCAATGCACTTGTCCTTTTAGTGTGTTTCAGACTCTTACTTAACCCTCCTAGGGTCACATCATTTCATCATATGCATCTTAGGTTCACATACTTTTAAACGTAGGATGGACTTATGAACCCATATGTACAAGCCATGAGGCTTCGTTCATAATTCGTCTAAGTAACATATAATTATCAAAGATTATATGGTACAGGACTTATGCATCTTGTAAGTATGCCAAGGTCTCGAGTTTGATTCCTATAGGCAGCATTTATTAAATATTTTCTCACATAAGACATATATATCGTTACAGAATTGGGAAAGGGGACCCGATTTCGAACCCCTTGAGCAACACTTAGTCTTATATTAAATTTTGACTCAAAAATTCAACATGGGGACCCGAGATTGAATCCCAATGCCTACATTTCTTTAATTTTTTTTCTTCTTGACTTTTCTGTTTCGGATTGAGAGGATGTGGGATCGATCCCCTACAACCTCATTTTATATTTCTTTAATTGGTTCTTCTAGTTTCCTCACCTATCCGAGAGGTTATGGGTTTGAATCACACACACCCCATTTTATTTATTTTTATTATCGCATGGACCGGTCTTAATTTTGGCCAAGGACACAAGGGTTCAAATCCCATGTACCTCATTTATTTTAATTAATTTTCTAGGTTCTCTTACTTCGCTAAGACCCTAGCTCACATTTATTCTTAAATTATCAGTAGCTTGCATATGGTTAGGTCTCGAGTTCAATCCCTGATGACCTCACACATTTTTAAAGTTTTTTTTGAAGCCCAAAAACTATCAAACGGCTTAGCCGAGACCAAATGTCTAAATTTCTATAAATTTTGTCATATTTTCAGTCCATTTTTCTCAACCTTTGTACGTTAGATTTTTATGGCAATTTGTTGGACATTTCGTACATTATTATACGCATTTTCCAAGTAATTTATACAACTACACAGGGATTTAACATGTCATTTTCATGCTCCAACCCGTGATCAAGAACCATGGCAACACTTCTCTGTACACTCACTTATCAATAAGATTCGAAAAAACATAATTAATAATCACATAAATCCGAACATACATACATGAACATAATCATCACGAAAACACATTACATCCCTAAATTCTACCAGCAAACATACCCAACCTAAAACAATCGATGGGAGCTACTGATAGGGACATGCAACAGGGAAACATTCTTAGTTTTCGGATTAGATTTTGACTAAATCCTAGGGGTCTCCTGCGAAAGAGACCAAGAGGAAGAAACCCATACCTATCATGTCGTTCAACACTGTTTCAAAACTGATCCAATGCACTGCCAACTCCCCCAAAATCAATGCCCCACCACCGAAACTTCAAGTATAATCCATCGAGAAATTTGCTTTTGTTTTTTGTTTTTAGAGTAGTTTTACTTTTGAGCTTTAGCGTTCAAGCTCTTCAAGAGTGATGAAATATTATTTTCTATTCTTTTATTGACAAATAACGTGAGAATGAGAGTACAAAGACGTGAGAATAAATTTAGGAGTAGGAGTTTTAGGTGAATATTTAGTCAAACTAGGACTCCTTGTTATTTATATTATAAATCTTATTTTCTAAGGCTTAAGTGAGATGATGAACCTTGCCTTACTTAAATCAGATAATTAAATATCAATTAATTCAATTTAATATTGCTTTCACCAAGGATCGAACCCGGGTGAAGCTCTTCTCGCGAACAGGTCAATCTGGGTCGACCCAACCCGAACCATCCACTAAAATGCATTAATTAATTAATTAATTAATTAGTTAAATCCATAGTGTAATTAGATACTAATGTTAGCTTGGAAAAGACCATTTTACCCCTAGACCGTCCAGACCTAAGATTATCCCTTTCAAGTCTGGTTAACACTCATCTGGGTGAATCTTTATATTCGGGTGCCCTACATGGCTAGACCCAACCTTTCCTAGATCAAATAACTCACCAAGTTGGTAGGCTTGGCTGGTGCATAGGTTCTAAAGTCTAGTTCCACGCGCATCAAGCCGTGTGAAACAGGCTTAATCTAGGTATTCTATGTACGTTGAGGTATTACTTCGCATAGTTATTTTTGGGTTGTTACTTAAGGGGTATCAAAAGTAAGACACATATGAGACCTGGAACAGACCCCACATACGAGACCTTGTCTACGAACTGTAAGTCAAGCTACAGCGTGTAGATCAAGTAGGTAGGTGAAAGAAATGCTAAATTTCCCTAAGTGTGGAACTACGAATGCGGACTACGATTTACGGACTGTACTACATGTCCGTAGTTTCCATGAGAGACCAGATAATTTGGTACCTTTTGACATATAAAGGTGTTTTACGGACCATAAATCTTATTACGGACCATAGTTCCCACAGTAGGAGGCCTCTGTAGCATGCTATCTTAACATTTTATTTTTTCATTTGTGGTTCTAAAATTATTTGGGTGTGTTCTAGGTTTCTTTTGGGTACTAAATACTACTCTATAGGTTTGATGGCACCCAAAAAGTCACAAGTCCAAGGGGAGGTCTAAATCAACTAGACCACCCCGAAAGTTTGTTTTTAATGACTCGGAGAGTGACAAGACCCCGAGTATGTTCCCACAACCTCAAGGACACCAACTGCAGAAGCCGATCTAATAAAAAACAACCCAAGAAGGTGATCTCTTTTATAGTCACTGCCTCCAAACTCTGTTGAGAAGGATACACACTTATCGAGTCACCGAAAAGGTCTACTTTCGATTCCTGCACTAATTTAGATGCTGGATCTGCTTTGGAATCAACTACTGATCCAGAGGCCGGAATTAACACGCCTCTTCGGATGAGACCACTAGCTTTGAGGAAGCTCCAATCCTTTGAAAAGATCAACCGGATCTGGTAGCCGAGGAGCCTAAGCGATGGTACGTTTAGGGGTAATGGAAAATCTACTAGAATGACAATATGATAAACTCCAAGGAGAAAAAGACCCGCACTATCAGTGAGGAGCACAAATTTTTTTGCCTGGATACACAGTGTGCAAAATATCCACCGATTGTTTCAACGATACAAATGTTAGTGGATGGAGCATGACACCAGTACATACACCGATGAGATTATGTGGGACTGCTATGCTTCCGATGTCGCCACTCTTAGATGGTCCATTCACAAGTGAGCTAAGCACACAACCCATGACCCCATCACTTCCACCATGGTCTGAGGTATCTTACTGAACATCACCCTCACTAGCATTAGCAGATTCCTCTATGGACCCAACCCTCATCACACTTGGGCGACAGTCACGGCCGAGTTTGAATATCACTACTAAAAGTAAAGTGAATACAAACCTAAAAATTACCGACCTCAAATAAAATTCGGTAATTTCTGACCTCCGGAGGTCACTACTGTTAAAAAGAATAAAACTAGTTATTTTACGAAAAATAAATAAAGGGGTGGGGGAATTCTAGCCCGAGAGTCGGTATTTTTCACGGAAAAAGTGAATTACAATAAAAACCGACCTCTTGATGTCGGTATTAAATAAAATAAATTAATAACCACATTTTTTCCAAATTAAATCTAAAAATAAAATTGAGAAATAGTTTCATTTAATAATATATAAATAGACTTCTAGGGAACGATTTTATGTAAAATTAAAAAAAATATTATAATATCGACATCCAAACGTCACTAAAATTAAATAGTATATAATTATATTAACTTTCATTAAAATATTTATATAATGACTTTCATAAAATTAATAAATTAATATTTTTCATAAACTTTAAATAAAAATGTCTTACGGATGGTGTCATACAGATTAAAAAAATTATATAAAAATATCGACATCATGAAGTCGGTATTTATGTTTCATCCAAATACCAACCTAATGGGGTTGGTATTTTTATTTCATCCATATCCAAATTCTGACATCATGAGATCGGTATTTTTATTTCATTCAACAGTGACATCATGAAGTCGGTATTTTATTTCATCCAAATATCGACCTCATGAGGTTGGTATATTCTCTTCATCCAAATATCGACCTCATGAGGTCAGTATTTTTACTTCATCTAAATACCAACTTCATGGAGATCTGTACTTATCTTTCATCCAAATACCGACTTCATGGGGTCGTGTAACAACCCATTTAGTCGATTTGAGCAGTAGAATTATTTTTGATAAATACATACTAGGTCGACGGACCACGCGACGGATCGTCATGGTCACGACACACCGTCATGGACTCCATCGTCCCATACTTGGTGCAATTTCTTTTGCTGCTCTCTTTACTACCCTCGACGGCAAGTATGATGAATCGCCATAGGCACACCAGTCCGTCGAGCGTCTTCGTTCCAAAACACTTCAACTCTTGAAATCTGGGTACTGGGATTACTTCTCTGAACTTCATGACGGACCTTCAGGACGGACCATCATAGATATGACGGATCGTCACAAGCTGCGTAACCCCACACTTGGTCGGACATCCGCTAAATTTTAAATAGGTGTTTTGGACTATTTATAATTATAATTATGAAATTAGTGGGTTAATTTTAATAATTTATTTAGTTGGTGGTTAAATAAGATAATAATGAAATAAATAGTGGGTTACTTTTATCATTTTTTTATATGATTGATTATATGGTAATTAGGGTAAAAAGAATCTGTAGAAGAAAAATAAAAAGAGCAGAAGACGAAAACGAAAGAGAGAGCGTGAACGAAAGAAGAAAGCAAGCAACTTAGACTTCAGATTGAAAAGGTTCATAGGCACTGAGGAAGGTAAAGGCATTGGAGAGGTAGCTTGCTTGATTTTGGTTTTTTTGTGGAGGTAGGTTATGGTTTATTTCTATGTGATAGATAAACTCTAAATAGCGATCGATATGTATTGAGTGATATTGTAAAGTCTCCTATGTACTTGATTGTGTGGTCGTATGTTTTGATTGTGTGGTTTGTGGTTGGCCTAAAAATTATGAGACTGTTGAATTCCTAATCTTGAACCCTCTCTATTAAAATGACGCCTTGAATAAAGAAGGCTTGATGAAATAAATAATGAGATAATTGGATCGGAGTGTCACGTTCCAACACGGTATTATGGGATCGGAGTGTCACATTTCGACATGGTATTATGGGATCGGAGTGTCACATTCCGACACGGTATATGGGATCGGAGTGTCATGTTCCGACACGATAACATTAAAGGAAAGGAATCTTGAATATACTCAAATTCAAAGAACCTATTTCCCGAATGAGTATGGTGTGGAGGCATGAGTCGTCATAGGTGTGCTTGATGTTGTGATTGATGGTGTACCTATTATGGTGTTGTTTTCAATGGTTCATGTGTTTGTGGCTTGCCACGTGTTAAGTATTGTAGTTGATTTTATATTATTATTCAATATATATTGTATTCTATTTTGAGTTGGCCGATGATACCTTCTCAGTACGTGTTCCTTGTACTGACCCCTACTTGTATTTTTTTCTTTGTTATTTTATGGAGTACAACAAGTGTGCCATCGACTTTGACTCGCCCTCAGATCTAGACAGTCTTCAGCATATCTGAGTTCGGGGTGAGCTATTATTCCTAGCTCGTGCTGGATTCTCTCCTTCACGTCTTGATGTCTTTGAATTTTGGACATGGACCATCTTTTTACTTATTTTGGTTTCTTAAATACTCTTAGACTTGGTAATTTGAGGATAGATGTTCTTGATGGGATGACTTCCAGATTTAGGGGATAATAAGTGTTAAACATTAGAAGCTTATTGACTTGGTTACATTAATAAGTTTTGGGTCTTCCGAATTATTTTTTTGTTAATTATAGTTGAACTGTTGGTAAATGTCGGGGTTTAGATTTGTTGGTTCTCTCACCTAGTAGACTAAGTGTGGGTGCCACTCACGACTCATTTGGGTCGTGACAAACTTGGTATCAGAGCGTTAGGTTCGTTGGTCTCATCACACAAGAACAAGTCTAGTAGAGTCTTGAGGAACGGTATGGGGACGCCTTTAATTTTTTTCGAGAGGCTATAGGACTTTAGGAAAACTCTATTCTTTCTTTCTCTCGTGTTATTACTTGGATCCAATTGGTATCTAGGTGATACAAATTGGTATCTGGCATCCTCACTCTATTTCGCAGATGGTTAGAACTAGAGCAACAACTGTGCCAACACCAATACCGACAAGATAGGGTGCGTCTGAGCCAACCATTGGGGCTGTAACTCGAGGAGGAGTAGTGGCAAGAGGCCGTGTTAGAGGTCGCAGGAGGAAGCCCACTAGAGGTAGAGGACAAACACCTGGTCCAGCGAGTAATAGAGCACTGACTCCTCCACAGACTGATGAGGTAGCAAGAGAGGGTGAGGAAGGGGAAAATGAGCAGGTTCAAGAAGAGGAATTACCACCCCAGCCTACCCCAAAGATGATTCATCAGGTTCTTACTTATCTTAGCGGGTTATCTGATTAGGGCCAGACAACTCCAGTGTTTTCTGCACCAGCACATCAGGTTCCGGGAGTACAACATGCAGCTTCTGTGGCTCCCCGCATGGATGCATCATTTGAAGGAGGCACATTTCCTTGATTGACTACAGGGTCTAAAATGACAGGTGATCAACATGAACTTTTCATTAATTTCTTAAAGTTGAAACCTCCAGTCTTCAAGGGTGCTGAATCTGAAGATGCCTATGATTTTTTGGCTGATTGTCATGAGCTTCTACATAAGATGGACATAGTAGAACGATTCGGTGTTGAGTTTGTGACCTATCAATTTAAGGGGGAAGCCAAAATGTGGTGGCGGTCGTATGTTGAGTGTCAACCAGCGCAGGCACCACCCATGACTTGGGCATAATTTTCTAGGTTATTTATGGAGAAGTATATACCCAACACTTTGAGGGATAGAAGGAGAGATGAGTTCCTTAGCCTAGAGCAAGGGAGAGTGTCCGTTGCTGCTTATGAGGCCAAATTTTGTGCACTATCTAGGTATGCCACTCAGCTTTGCTTCAGTCCACAAGAGCGGATTCGCCGCTTTGTGAAAGGATTGGGGTCAGATTTGCAGATCCCAGCCTTACAGGTAGCTGTTGCAGCAAAATCCTTTCAGGAAGTGGTTGACTTTGTGATAGAGGTAGAGGGGGTAAAGCTAAACGACTTCACCATGGCGTCGACATTTAAGAAGTTCCGTAAGGGAGGTGAGTTTAGTGGTTCTTACTCTAGAGGGCAGAGTTCAGGAGGTTACCCAGCCCGTCCTATTCTGTCTTCACAGAAGGCTTTAGCTGGGGGTCCATCACAGACCAGTCATCCTTTTTCTGAGTTTGGAGATTATCCCTAGACTTCGTCATTCTCACGGAGACCTATCCTTGACTCCAGAAATTGTTATGGATGTGGAGAGACTGGACATATTAGGAAATATTGTCCAAAACAGAGTTACAGACCCCCAATAGTTAGAGGTAGAGGTGGTCATGGTAGAGGCCGCCATTCAGGAGGACGTGGTGGCCAAGGTAATGGTGGTCACCAAATCAGTCGGGGTGGCGGGCAAGTTGGAACTACTGCAACGCAACTTGGTAGGGGCAATGGACAGACAGGTGATAGGGCCCATTGTTATGCTTTCCCCGGGAGGTCTGAAGCAGAGACATCTGATGCTCTTATCACAGGTACTCTTTTGGTCTGTGATTGCATGGCTTCTGTATTATTTGATCCTGGATCCACATTTTCATATGTATCTTCCTCATTTGCTACTAGTCTTGATTTATATTGTGAATTGATTGACATGCCTATTCGTGTCTCTACTCCTGTGGGTGAGTCTGTGATAGTTGAGAAGGTGTATAGGTCTTGCCTTGTGACTTTTGTGGGGAGCAATACTTATGTAGATTTGATAATTCTAGAGATGGTTGATTTTGATGTAATTCTGGGTATGACTTGGCTTTCTCCAAATTTTGCAATCTTAGATTGTAATGCTAAAACTGTGACATTGGCCAAGCCTGGGACAGATCCGCTAGTGTTGGAGGGTGACTATATTTCCACTCTAGTTTGTATTATCTCTTTTCTTCGTGCTAGGAGGATGGTGAGTAAGGGTTGTTTAGCTTTCTTGGCACATCTCAGGGATGATACTTCCAAAGTACCTTCGATCGAGTCTGTTTCGATAGTCCGTGAGTTTCTGGATGTGTTTCCTGCAGACCTTCCTGGTATGCCACCGGATAGGGATATTGATTTTTGTATTGATCTGGAGCCGGGTTCTCGCTCCATTTCCATTCCCCCTTATAGAATGGCTCCAGCTAAGTTAAGGGAGTTGAAGGCCCAACTTCATGAATTTTTAGGTAAAGGTTTTATTAGACCGAGTGCATCCCCTTGGGGTGCTCCTGTTTTATTTGTGAAGAAGAAAGATGGAAGTTTTCGAATGTGTATAGACTACATGCAGCTGAATAAGGTAACTATTAAGAACAAGTATCCCATTCCTCGCATTGATGATTTGTTCGATCTGTTACAAGGTGCTTGTGTCTTCTCTAAAATTGATTTGAGGTCCGGTAATCACCAATTGAAAACACGGGCAACAGATGTGCCAAAGACTGCTTTTCGAACCAGGTAAGGGCATTATGAATTCTTAGTAATGTCTTTTGGGCTTACGAATGCCCCTGCTGCTTTCATGAGCCTGATGAAAGGGATTTTTAAGCCATATCTGGATCTCTTTGTTATTGTATTTATTGATGATATACTTATATACTCAAAGAGCAGGAAAGAACATGAGGAGCATTTGAGAATTGTATTGGATTTGTTGTGGGGGAAAAGGCTTTATGCCAAATTCTCCAAGTGTGAGTTTTGGCTAGATTCAGTGTCCTTCTTGGGACACGTGGTTTCTAAGGATGGAGTGATGGTGGATCCTTCTAAGATTGAAGCAGTGAAGAGTTAGGTAAGACCTACTAATGTTTCAGAGGTAAGGAGCTTTGTTGGTGTAGCTATCTACTACCGTCGATTTGTCAAGGGATTTTCTTCTATTTCTTCCCAGCTGACAAATTTGACTAAGCAAAATGTTCCATTTGTATGGTCGGACGAATGTGAAGAAACCTTCCAGAAACTCAAGACCTTTTTGACTACTCACCAATTCTTACCTTGCCAGTGGAAGGTAAGAATTTTATTATTTATTGTGACGCATCTTATTCTAGTTTGGGTGCAGTGCTAATGCAGGAGAGGAATGTAATTGCTTATACTTCGAGGCAATTAAAAGTGCATAAACGTAACTATCCGACCCATGATTAGGAGTTGGCTACAGTTGTATTTGCATTAAAGCAATGGAGACATTATCTATATGGGGTCAAGTGTGAAGTTTATACCGATCATCGTAGTTTACAGTATGTCTTTACTCAAAAAGATTTGAATTTGAGGCAAAGGAGGTGGATGGAACTATTGAAGGACTATGGTATTACTATTTTGTATCACCCAGGAAGAGAAAATGTTGTGGCAGATGCTTTAAGTAGAGTTAATTATGACTCTAGCTCCTTTAAGTTCTATATGAGCGCTGCCCCAATATCTTCTAAAATGATCCATACAATCACATTACTTCACAAAATAGTAGAAATTCACAACCTTAGATGCTCACAAGTCTTTATTACCATGCAAAAATCATTTAACCAACAAATTCTTATTACATAGTTTCATCTCAATCACAACCCCTCACGAACTCTTTTCACCATCATGCTCAGTTAGTCCTTGTTATCACCACGAAGTGAACCTTTTTATAACCTGAGACCTTAAACTCTGGTATACCAATCAAATTAAAGGGACTAACCCAATTTATATGCACTTTCTTACTAAAATCTTCATTTTACTTCACCCAACGTATACTCACTAGGATTTTTTTCCCCTATAAGTTTGTCATGCTAGTATCAATCTACCATTTGAAGCTTAAGATAAAATCACTAGTCTTCATTCAGAACCCTCAAGATACATTGCACAGCTTAAGTTGTGTTAATATATGTACTAAAGATCCACCACTAAAATTTTCTAAAATAAATAAATAATAAATAATGCTCAATCCAAGCGCGCGTAATAATAAATTAGTTGATTTCTCAAATGTGAATGCAACACTAAATCTTATTATCTGACTATGTCGTACAACTTGTAACTCCTTTAGTAATTAGTATTCATACTTGACAATCGACGTACCTGTTTTCACATAACCCTAGTACTGCCACACCATGAAAGTCCGTTAGATACCTCACTAGAACACATCATACTTGTCCATATTATCATACCCAAATAGCCCACATATTTCTACCCATTGAATAATTGCAAAACATTATCGAATATGTTCTCTCTCTAGACCAAACAATTTGTTTTACTTCTTAGATCAATTCAATAAAAAAATAACACACTTCCTAACTCTAACCAAGTAAGCATCGATGAATTTCTCTAATATACCCTCACTCGATGAAGTCATAGTAGTGTCTTTATTAACCGACACTCGACATGAGACTATCACCACATTTTGCGATCGAGAAAATATATCTATTTCTAAGGACCTTTTATTTTCTGTTGTTGCTATTTCAACTTCAAATACTCTAGTAGTACCCATATTTGAAGTTCAGATACCAATTTGTATCACCTAGATACCAATTGGATTCAAGTAGTAGCACGAAAGAACGAAAGAAATGAGCTTTCCTAAAGTCCTATAGCTTCTCGAAGAAAAGTAAAGGCGTCGCCTTACCATTCCGCAAGACTCTACTAGACTTGTCTTTGTGTGATGAAATCAACGAAACTAATGCTCTGATACCATGTTTGTCACGACCTAAAATAATTCGTGAGTGGCACCACACTTACCTCCTTAGGTGGGCGAACCAACACATCTAAACCCCAACATATACCAATAGTTCAACTATAAATAATATAAATAATGCGGAAGCTCCAAAAGATACTAAGCAACCAATTTAAAAAAGTTTCTAAAGTTTAATACTTATCATCCCAAAATCTGATAGTCATCACATCAAGGACATCTAATCTCCAATACCATGTCTAAGAATATCGAATACACTAAAATAAAAGAATAAAATAGTATGTGTCTGAAAGTATAGGACATCATGTCATGACCGAGAGAATCTAACACGAGCTTGAATGGATAGCTCACCCTGAAACTTGATATGCGGGAGGCTAGCTAGAGCTGAGGGAAATCAGAAGTCATAGGTACACTCGCTGCATTTCATAAAAGGAAAACAAAGAAGAAAACAAGTAGGGCTCAGTACGAGGCAACATGTACTGAGTAAATATCATCGGCCAACCCAAAATAGTAACTAATATACAATAAATAATAATATGAACTCAACTATAGCACTTAACAGGTGATAAACAACAAGCAACATGAACAAGTATCAACAACATTAAAGTAAGCTCGTAATAAGTCAATGATATCAAGATCACAAATGAGGACTCATGCCTCCAAACCAAACCATTTTGGGAGTTGAGTTCTTTGAGATTGAGTACCTTCCATTAATTCAACATGTTTTTCCTTTAATATTATCTTGTCGGAACGTGACACTCCGATCCAAGAATACCATGTCGGAACGTGACACTTCGATCCCAGAATACCATGTCGGAACGTATCACTCCAATCCAAGAATACCGTGTCGGAACGTGACACTCCAATCCAAGAATACCGTGTCGGAACGTGACACTCCGATCCAATTATACTATTATTTTATCCTTTATTATCACTTCTTTCAATTCATTGTTATATTATTTTCATCAAGCCTCCTTTATTCAAGGCATCACTTCGATAGAGAGGGTTAGAGAATATAAATTCTACGGTCTAAGAATTTCAGACCAATCACAAACCACACAACCAAATCACACAATCACACACTCAAGTACATAGAGAACTTCACAATATCATTCAAGGCATACCAATCACTATTAAGAGTTTACTATCAAATAGCATAAAACCATAACCTACCTCCACCAAAGAGTTGAAGTCAAGCAAGCTAATTCCTCAGTGTTATTTCTGTCTTCAATATTTCCGAATATTTTCAATCTATCAAATATAATATTCGTAAGTTAACGAGTTCATTGACACCCATATTACTATATATTTAGCCTAGACCCAAAAACTCACCAAAATCTATAGTCAACTTTCTAAAGTTCATACACACGGGTAGGTCTTAATTCCTCTAATTATCATAACTTTAATGAAATTTAAATATAATTACCTATCTTAATTTATCAAAGTTTATTTTGATAATATCACAAGAAATTAAAATAATAATGTTAAACCTAGTTTATTGGCATATTATGGCGTACTACAAACTAAATGACAGAATGTTTAAAACTATAGCGTTACTCAACCTAATAATAACTCATAAGTAGGCATAAGAACCAATCAAATTTGTTACTGCTAAGTTTCAAAAAACCACTGCAGTAAGACAAATTAGACCTCATTATTGCAATTATGATTCCATCCTTCTTTCTCAATTCCAATAGCACCTTAATAATCTCATGGGATTGCTAGTCATCTATTTTATTGGTATCCACCATTATTAAATTATAGCCATAAAAGTTTTCCCCACATTCACTAATCAGCCCTCGCCAAACACTAATTCAATTGAAATTCACTTTGTGCCGACTAACAACAATAATATAAAAATAATAATCATAAAGCCTTTGTCATATTCACACCGTACATATTTAATTTTACCTGAAGCACTCGTTGGCCTATCTGCAAATTGTATCGCCGCAGTTAAAGTTTTCTTGAGTTTTTTTTAATCTCAAGATAGGAACCCCTAATTATTATTTAAACCTAATTTGAGAGTGGTAGAATTGATCCACTACTAATTCTAATATTATTTTTACTAACAACCAACTAAATAAATTATAAAACTACCCCACTAATTTCATAATTATAATTATGAATAGTCCAAAACATCCATTTAGAATCTTTGGAAATTATTTTCTGAAATAAAAATCTCTAATATTTAAAACGACCAAATGGGTCGTTACATCTCTCTCCCCAAATTTCCCTCCACCTTATTAATTAAATAATTAACTATATATTTAGGGTAATTATGATATTACCCTTTGCCTGGAAAAAGACCAGTTTACCCCTAGACACTCCAAACCTAACATTTCATGTTTTTAAGTCCGGTAAAGACTCCTTCGAGTAAATCTTCATATTCGAGAGCCTACATGGTTGGACCCAACCTTTCCAAGCTCAACAAACTCCCCAAGTTAGTGGGCTTGGCTGTAGCAAGGGTTCTGATGTCTTTTTCTACACGCATTAATCTGTGTAAACCCTAGTCTAATCATAAACACTCTTGACACATTAAGCATCACTTAGTATATTCATTTTAGGGTTGTTACAGTACCCCCCCCGCCCCCCCCCTTAGATAGA
>JAKWIY010000760.1:0-30629 GCA_027704805.1 Solanum corneliomulleri
GGTCGGACGAGTGCGAAGAAAGCTTTCAGAAGCTCAAGACTTTGTTGACTACTGTGCCAATTCTTACCTTGCCAGTGGAAGGTAAGAATTTCATTGTCTGTTGTGATGCATCCTATTCGGGTTTGGGTGCAGTGCTAATGCAAGAGAAGAATGTGATTGCTTATGCTTCGAGGCAATTAAAAGTGCATGAACGTAACTATCCGACCCATGATTTGGGGTTGGCTGCGGTAGTGTTTGCATTAAAGCAATGGAGACACTATCTATATGGGGTTAAGTGCGAAGTCTATATGGATCATCGTAGCCTACAGTATGTTTTTACTCAGAAAGATTTGAATTTGAGACAGAGGAGGTGGATGGAACTACTGAAGGACTACGATATCACTATTTTGTATCATCCGAGAAAAAGCTAATGTAGTGGCAGATGCGTTAAGTAGAAAGGCAGGAAGCATGGAAAGTCTAGCTCACTTGCAAGTTTCAAGACGCCCATTGGCTAGAGAGGTTCAGACTCTGGCTAATGACCTTATGAGGTTAGAAGTAAATGAGAAGGGAGGATTTTTGGCCTGTGTGGAGGCAAGATCTTCCTTTCTTGACAAGATTAAGGGGAAACAGTTTATTGATGAGAAACTGATCCGGATTCGAGATAAGGTGTTGCGAGGAGAGGCTAAGGAAGCACAAATCGATGAGGAAGGTGTTTTGAGAATTAAGGGAAGGGTATGTGTACCCCGCGTCGATGATTTGATCCACACTATTCTTATAGAGGCTCATAGTTCAAGGTATTCTATACATACGGGTGCAACCAAGATGTATCGTGACCTAAAGCAACATTTTTGGTGGAGTAGAATGAAGCGTGACATTGTGGAGTTTGTTGCCAAATGTCCGAATTGTCAGCAAGTAAAGTATGAACACCAGAGGCCTGGAGGAACACTTCAGAGAATGCCCATTCCGGAATGGAAGTGGGAGAGAATCACAATGGACTTCGTGGTTGGTCTTCCAAAGACAATGGGTAAGTATGACTCTATTTGGGTGATTGTTGATAGGTTAACTAAGTCTGCTCATTTCATTCCGGTCAAGGTGACTTACAATGCAGAAAAGTTAGCCAAACTGTACATCTCAGAAATTGTTCGATTGCATGGGGTTCCACTCTCCATCATATCAGATAGAGGTACGCAGTTTACTTCTAAGTTTTGGAAAATATTGCATGCGGAATTGGGTACTAGGTTGGACCTTAGTACTGTGTTCTCCTCAGACCGATGGTCAGTCTGAGCGAATACGATTCAAGTGTTAGAGGATATGCTTCGTGCATGTGTGATAGAATTTGGTGGCCATTGGGATAGCTTCTTACCCTTAGCAGAGTTTCTCCTACAAAATAAGCTATCACTCAAGTATTGATATGGCCCCATTTGAAGCACTGTATGGGAGAAGATGTAGGTCTCCCCATTGAGTGGTTTGATGCATTTGAAGTTAGACCTTGGGGTACTGACCTTCTGAGGAATCGCTAGATAAAGTGAAATGCATTCAAGAAAAGCTTTTAGCGGCTCAAAGTAGGCAGAAAGAATATGCAGATCGAAAGGTTAGAGATTTGGAGTTTATGGAGGGTGAACAAGTCTTGCTGAAGGTTT
Source organism: Solanum corneliomulleri (assembly GCA_027704805.1). Lineage (NCBI taxonomy): Eukaryota > Viridiplantae > Streptophyta > Magnoliopsida > Solanales > Solanaceae > Solanum > Solanum corneliomulleri. Next base: position 1,620 of record JAKWIY010000760.1, read on the forward strand.
CGCCCATGAAAGGGATGATGCGGTTTGGTAAGCGAGGTAAGCTTAGCCCAAGGTATATTGGTCCATTTGAAGTTCTGCAGCACGTGGGGGAGGTAGATTATGAATTGGCCTTGCCCCCAGGACTATAAAGAGTGCATCCGGTATTTCATGTGTCTATGTTGAAAAGATACCATGGGGATGGAAACTACATCCTTCGTTGGGATTCGGTTCTGCTTGATGAGAATTTGTCTTATGAGGAGGAGCCTGTTGCTATTTTAGATAGAGACCGCAAGTTGAGATCAAGGGAGATTGCATCCATCAAAGTTCAATGGAAGAATCGACCATTTGAAGAGTCCACTTTGGAGAAGGAGGCTGATATAACAAGAAAAGATACCCCCCCTGTTTACATGTTTACAGATTCATTATTACTCCTTTTCGCCCTTGTTTTTCTTCTTGTGATCGTTTGAGGACGCGATGGGTAAATTGGTATCTATTGTAACGACCTGTTTAGTCGTTTTGAGCAGTAGATTTTATTTCTGGAAAAACTGTCTTGGTCGACGGATCCCACGACGGACCGTCATGGGCACGACGGACCGTCGAGGGGGTCTCATTCCAAAACACTTAGAATTCAGAAATTTGGGTACTGAGATCGACTCTTTGAACTTCGCGACGAAATGGCAGGACGGACCGTCGTGGGCACGACGGACCGTCATAAACCCTTTAGTGAAATTTAGTCTCTAAACTTTGTGACGGAAGCAGCAGGACGGACAGTCGCAGGCACGACGGGCCGTCACAGACTGCGTAACCCTGGCTGGGTCGGATTTCTGTTAAAAGTTTTAAGGGGCGTTTTGGACTATTCCTGCTTATAATTATAAAGTAAGTGGGTTAATATTAATAATTCAATTGCTTGAGGGTTAAAGGAGATAACCTTGAGTTAATTAGTGGGTTACTTTTGTCATCTTTTATACTTAATTATATGCTAATTAGGGTAAAAGAAAAAGGGGTTTGAATAGAAAAAATAGAAAGAAACAAAGAGAGGAGAACGATCGATCGAGAGAGAGGAAAAAACGCAACTTTGAGGATTAGCTTGCTTGATTACAATTCTTCGGGGGGTAGGCTATGGTTTATGCTAATTGTAGTAAACTCTTAATAGCGAATGATATGTGTTGGGTAGGTATATAAAGTCTTCTATATGCTTAATTGTGTTGTGCTTGCATGATATGTAATTATCGAATTGTGATGAATTAGCATGATTGAGGCTATTGAATCTTAAATCCTAAATTTACTTTGTTAATGATGATGCTTAGTATAAAAGAAGGCTTGATGAACTAAAGTAATGAGATTATGATGCCTTGGTATAAAGAAGGCGGTGGATGAACTAAAGTAATGAGATTAGAGGATCGGGTGTCACGTTCCGGCACCAGGATAGAAATATGGATCGGAGTGTCACGTTCCGACACCAGGATAGTATATGGATCGGGTGTCACGTTCCGGCACCAGGATAGTATATGGATCGGGTGTCACGTTCCGGCACCAGGAATAGGAATTGATCGGAGTGTCACGTTCCGACACCAGGATAGTATGATGAGGATCGGAGTGTCACGTTCCGACACCAGGATAGTAAGAGAATGAATCTTGGAAATATGTTAATATACTCAATTTAATGAACCTATTTCCCAAATGAGTATGGTATTGAGGCTTGAGTTCCTCATGGGTGTACTTGGCGTAGTACTTTTAATGATTATGGTACTTGTTGTTGCTACCTGTTGAGTATTGTAGTTGATTTTATGATATTATCTGATATATACTGTTTTATTTTGAGTTGGCGATGATATACCTACTCAGTACTTGTGTTTTGTTCTGACCCATACTTGTATGTTTTTTTCTTTGTTATTTGTGGAGTGCAGCAAACGTGCCGTCGTCTTCAACTCAACCGCAACTCTAGCCAGTCTTCATTACACCGGATTTCAGGGTGAGCTAATGCTTCTAGCTTGGACTGGATCTTCTTCCTCATGTCTTGATGCCTTGAAGTTCCGGCATGGACTAGCTTTTTATTTATTTTAGTTTCCTAGATACTCTTAGATTTAGTAATTTGAGGATAGATGTTCTTGTGATGATGACTTCCAGATTTTGGGGATAATGATTGATAAATTTTAGAAGTTATTTGATTGATTTAGTTAATGAGTTTTAAGTCTTCCGCATTGTATTTTGTTCATTATGTTTGAAATGATGGGGTTTAGATTGGTTGGTTCGCTCACATAGTAGGATAAGTGTGGGTGCCACTCGCGGCTCGATTTGGGTCGTGACATCAACTTAGGGTACTACTACAATCTTGTCGCTTCAATTCATAAATGAAACAGATTGTCCAACAAGCTTCATGTTAGTGAAAAAACTTACAAGATAATAAAATTGCAAGATTACAATTGAAAATAAAATGAAGAAAGTAATCTCTTCAGGCTGAGGCGCGGATATCTCGCTCTCTTTAAGGAGATTCAAGCTCTCTGCAGCAAATGTTTTCACCGGTCCAGCAGTAGTCCTCTTTGACTTGTCCCCTCCAGGATACAACAGCCTTCACAAAGTATAACTCAACAACTCTGGACAAGAGTGAGTCCAAAGCTCCACAAAAAAGACACCTCCCTTCAACTAATAAGAACTCTTTTTTAGACTAACTCTTTCACTCTTTGTTTTCTTTATGAATTGTGTGTCTCTAAAACCAAATGAAGACTACCACTATTAATACTACAAGAAGTCTTCCTAGCAATGAATAGGAAGATAATGGATGTAGGTAGTAAATAGTGAAGATAATGGCCTTAGGAGTTTCATAGGTTTACAATGAGAGTTACATAGGTTACATAGGTTACAATGGGAGTTACATAGGTTACAAGAGTAATGGAGGAATTAAGAATGAAATACATTGATGGATAACCAATGCTAATGGATGATGTAGAAGTCATCCATACCAATGTTCATTCTTATAAATCCAAATTTAAAGCAATTTAATATGTTAAATATTAATATTAAATTGCTAATAACCTAACAATCCCCCACTCATTTAAATTTAGATAGAGGTTTATACCAATTGAAGAAGAGAAGAACTATGCATAATGAAGGTGTGCTCTGCATTGAACCTCCACTTAGTGAAACAGTAACTTTTACTCCAGAGTCGTAGTGGTCTCAGACTTGAACTATGACTGCTTAAGGGAAAAAAAATATCACTGCTCACACATAATAATCAAGGTGTTGACATGAGCTTTTAACAGCCAGCACGTTATGGCCATGTGCTATCCCGGTTTCATGAGTGCATTTGAGAATAAGCCCCATTCTCATAGGAAGCGACCTACTTCCACACATCACATAGGTGAAATCTGTCGAGAGTGCTCCTGTGTAAGTTAACACTCCACCCATACGGGCTACAAATATTCATTAAGAGTTTTATCAACTCAACCTTCACAAACTACAGGAAATAATGCACTCACATCATAGGGAGGGGAAAAAATAGTGCATTTTTCACAAAAGTCATCATATGATTAGTTTTCCCTTTGAACCTGGTTATAGGATCTCTAGTCCAGGTTGGGTTTCCTCATATATGACTCAAGGATTTGTAAGCTTCAATCCCATCCCCCTCGATGTGCTCCAGACCTTTTCTCTTGTTAAGGCCTTCGTAAGAGGATCTGCAAGATTATCACAAGATTTGACATAATCAACATTAATGGTACCATTTGTCAAATACGTTCTTACATTACTGTGTTTCCTCCTTATAGGTCTGGATACTTTTACCGTTGTAATAACGTTTTTGAACTCTACCAATTGCAGCGGGTGCTATCACAATGTATTAAAATAGGAGGAATTGGTTTTTCAAAATAAGGAATTTAAAACAATAAATCTCTTAACCAATTCGCTTCCTCACTAGCTGAAGCTAAAGCAATTAGTTCAGCCTCCATGGTAGAGTTAGCAATATAGTTTGCTTTTTTGATCTCCAACAAACAGCAACCACCTAAAGTAAGTAAAACATAACCAGTGGTAGAACAGGAATCACCTGACAAAGTGTTCCAATCCGCATCACAAAAGCCTTCAAGTACAGTCAGGATATTTTTTATAGAACAAACCACAATTTTTTGTTCCAATCAAATATCTCATAACTCTTGTTATAGCATGTCAATGTTCATTACCTGACTTGCTTGTAAACCTGTCAAGTACTCCTACTGCATATGCAATATCAGGCCTAGTGCAATCAGTCACATATCTCAAACTTCCAATTATACTAGAATATTCCTTTTGATTTATTACATCATTTTCACTTTCAACAGGAAATAAGTGAACACTTGAATCAAAAAAGGAGTAGCAACATGCTTGGAATCATGAAAGTTATATTTTTTCAAATTTCTCAACATAATGTGACTGGTCAAGGGAAAATCCCCTCACATGTTCTTGTTATTTTATTCCAAGAATAAAATTTGCCTCACCAAGATCTTTCATATCAAAATGGCTTCTAAGAACATTTTAGCTTCATCAATAACATTCATGTTAGAGCCAAAGATCAACAAATCATCAACATATAGGCAAATAATCATATGAGAATTATTCCAAGACTTATGATATATGCACTTATCACACTCATTTGTTTTAAAACAATTTTCAATCATGCAGGAATCAAACTTTTCATGTCATTGCTTTGGTGCCTGTTTCAAGCCATATAGAGATTTAGTAAGTTACATACTTTGCTTTCTTGGCCTGCTTCAACAAAACACTCGGGTTGGTCATATAAATTTCTTCATTTAGGACTCCATTTAGAAAAGCAGTTTTTACATCCATTTGATGAATTTGCAAATCAAAAATTGCAGCCATAGTAACTAAAAGTCTAATGGATGTAATTCTTGTTACCGGAGAAAAAGTATCAGAAAATTCTAGGCCTTCTAGTTGTTTAAAACCTTTTGCAACTAGCCTAGCTTTGTATTTATCAATAGATCCATCCGGTTTCGACTTTTTCCGTAAGACTCATTTACAACCAATCGTTTTACAACCCGGTGGTAAATCAACTAACTTCCAAGTTTTATTAGAAATTAGAGATTCCATTTCATCATTTACAGCCTCTTTCCAAAAAATAGAATCATGTGAAGATAATGTTTCTTTCAAAGTTAGAGGGTCATTTTCAACATTAAACACAAAAAATCAGGACCAAAATCTTTTTCTACTGTAGCTCTTTACTTCTTCTTAACTCAAAATCAACAACTTTTTATTTTTCAAAGTTGAAGTAGAAGAACTAGGTAGTGACAAAATATTTTGTTCAATCCTTTGACCCCCCACTATTTTTAGTATCAAAATGAAATTTTTTCATGAAAAATAGCATCACCAGATTCTATTACTATATTATCTTCAAGATTAAAAAATCTATAGGCTGTACTATTTGAAGCGTAACCAAGAAAAGCACAAGTAGTAACTTTCTTACCCACTTTGTAATCTTGGGATCCATTAGCCTCACAAAGGCTAGACAACCCCAAACTCTTAGATATCCCAAACATGGCTTGTAACCTTTCCACAATTCAAAATGGTCAATTTAGACTTTTTATGAGGCACACGATTCAACACATAACAAGCAGTTAAGATAGCTTCAACCCCAAAAATTCAAAGGTGCATGTGACTCAATAAGCATGGCGTTAGTCAATTCAACCAAAGTTCTATTTTTCCTTTCTGCTACTCCATTAGACGAAGGAGAGTAAGGAGGAGTAGTCATGAATTATTCCAATGATCTAACAAAAGAATTAAACTCATTTATTCATATCTAACATTTTAATTCTTTTTATTTTTCTTTCAAACTGTTTCAACCTCATTGAGATAAGTTTTGAAATTTTCAAAACATCACTTTTATTTTTCATCAAGTAAACATATGTAAACTTAGAAAAATCATCAATGAAAGTGATAAAATATCTATTACCTCCACGAGTTAGAATTCCACCAAGTTCACAAATATCAGTATGAACTAATTCTAACAAATCAGTTTTTCTTTCAACTTGAAAATGAGGCCTTTTAGTGATCTTGGCTTTACTACAAGCCTCACATTTTTCAAAATTCTTTTTAACCATTGGGATTAATCCTAAACTACTCATGATTCCAACATCATTAATATGACGCAAACGAGCATGCCAAAAATTAGTAGAAGAAAGCATATAAACAGAAGTAGAAGTTTTATTCATTTCAACATTCAACTTAAGCATCCCATCACATGCATACCCTTTCCCCACAAAAATACTTTTCTTCACTATTACATATTGATCAGATTCAATAATCTATTTAAAGCCTGCTTTATTAAGAAGAAAAGTAGACATCAAATAGAAGGAGTATAAAGTACATCTTTCAATGTTAATATCCTTCCAGAAGTAAAACACAATTCAACATCTCCCTTTCCAAGCACTTGAGTAGTGTGAGCATCACCAAGCATGATGGTTTTGGGCTCCTCAAAATGAGTATATTTTGTAAACCAGTCTTTGTCATAACAGACATGACGGTTTGCACCAGAATCAGCCCACCATCCATCAACATTCTCAACCATGTTTATGTCGGTAATTACCGCCACAAAAGGTTCTTCGGTAACATTTGCCTGAGGGTTAGGATCACGTTTCCGAAATTTGCAAAATCGAGCAATATGCCCACTCTTGCCACAAACAAAGCATGGTCTCTTTCTTGAACTTGTTGATTTTGTGCTTGGTGATTTTCCACCATTATTTTTCTTGGGAGGTCTACCATTATTTTATTGAATTTTTTCTTATTCTTAGGCTTTTAAAGAAGTATTTTTGTGCGTTTCAGGATTAGCATTATTCGAAGTAATTAAATTTACCTTCGTGTGATGTTGTTCTCTTCTGTTTGTAAAAGTGCATCTTGGCCTCTTGCTTCTTCTTCCATGCTTCATTTCATGCGGATTTTCATTATCAAGGTTTCAAGAGAGGTTCCTTTTGTTTGTGGCGCATAGTTTTTTGAAATTCCTTCCAGAAGGTGGAAGTTTATCCACTATGCCACAAACAATAAGGTTATCTCCAATTTTAACCTCTTCGGACCTAAGCTCTCCAACAATCATGATGAAGTCTTGAGCTTGAGCTACCACTAATTTTTTCTCCACCATTTGGAAACGAAAAAATCCACTAGCTACATATTTTTTCGTTCCAGCCTCTTCGGTATCATATTTACTCTGCAATGCCTTCCAAATTTTCTTTGCACTAGAGTAAGTTCTATCATAATAATCATAAAAATTATCAGATAGACAATTAAGAAGATAATACCGACACTTATAAGAATCACCATCGTACTTTTCCACTTTCTCTAGATGAGAAATAGTTTCATCATCGTTCATAGTGGTGATGTCTTCTTTATTTGGATTCTTCTCGGTTAAAACGTAAGAAACATTGAGAAGACTTAAGTAGAAAAGTACTTTACCCTTCCATCTTTTGAAATGGTTACCATTGAACCGAAATGGCTTGTTAAGATCTCCCATCTTGACATCCGCGATTTTTTCAATTGTAGCCATCTTTGAATCTCCTTAAAATTGTTACTGAAAAAACTTACAAGATAATAAAATTGCAAGATTACAATTGAAAATAAAATGAAGAAAGTAATCTCTTCAGGCTGAGGCGCGGATATCTCGCTCTCTTTAAGGAGATTCAAGCCCACTGCAACAAATGTTTTCACTGGTCCAGAAGTAGTCCTCTTTGATTTGTCCCCTCCAGGATACAACAGCCTTCACAAAGTATAACTCAACAACTTTGGACAAGAGTTGAGCCCAAAGCTCCACAAAAAAGAACATCTCCCTTCAACTAATAAGAACTCTCTTTTAGACTAACTCTTACACTCTTTGTTTTCTCTTATGAATTGTGTGTCTCTAAAACCAAATGAAGACTACCACTATTTATACTACAAGAAGTCTTCCTAGCAATGAATAGGAAGATAATGGAGATAGTAAATAGTGAAGATAATGGCCTTAGGAGTTTCATAGGTTACAATGGGAGTTACATAGGTTACAAAGAGTAATGGAGGAATTAAGAATGACATACATTGATGGATAACCAATGCTAATGGATGATGTAGAAGTCATCCATTCCAATGTTCATTCTTATAACTCCAAATTAAAGCAATTTAATATGTTAAATATTAATATTAAAATGCTAATAACCTAACACTTCATAAATCACATCACTCACCCAACTTCAACAAAATCAATATATTCATCTTCTACAATGATTTTTTTGAGTTATTTGAATTTAGAACTTTTTCGGCAGTAATGGTTCCTCGATGAAGAAGTTGTGAATGTGAAATCTCAAATTTGTGAACCTGTTAGGTATTAGATGGAGTATTTACAACATGTTATGAGTGATTTATGGGATTGAAATAATTAAAATAAAATTTACGTTATTTTTTTTCTTTTTAAGCGCACAACGTCATATTTGAATGTATCATAAATTATGTATTCGGCCACCACTTATGTATTCATATCCTCTTATTTTAAGGGATTTCTGTAAAATAAAAACTAATAGGAATAGAATGTAATTTATATCTCATACTATGTGATTCCTATAATTTATACATTATACAATTGGTTTCTTTGTATATGTATAGCGAATACATATTTATGTTTGCTATGGAGTGCAATTATGAAAACGCTATAACATACAAGTATGAATTTTGTATTTGGTATATGTGAAAGTTGTTCAATCAATATTGAGCTATATGTTTCCAATTGTATATAATAGTTGTCTATCTGTGTCAATTCCTCGAATTTTGAGATAAATGGGCAATAAACCCATCTATTTTGGCAGCCCTATTGCTAGATTTAGGACGGGAAACTTACATAAATATACTATAATAAAAAAATATTTATCATTTGTAACATTTTTTTTCACTTGATCAGTTTTAATTCATTTATAATACAAGTTTAATACATATTACAAAGAACAATTTATTATTCACATATAATACAAGTGCTAATGATGGATAATACATTTATCACACATTTTAATACATTTATAATAGGGAAATATACATAAATATACTACTAATAAAAATATTTACTATTTATAGCAATAAATGTTTTTTTCATTTAATCACTTTTAATTCATTTATATTACAAGTTTAATACATATTACAAAGAACAATTTATCATTTACATATAATAAAAGTTTTAATGATAGATCATACATTTATCAGACATTTTAATACACTTATAATATAATATGTCAAAATTTTACCAAACAAATATAATATATTTCAAAAAACAATTATAATTCATATAAATTGCATACATAATTCAATTTTAATACATATAGCAAATTTAACATAATATTGCTATAAATAATAATAAATAAAAAGTATAGCTAAAATCTGTAATTATTTATTAAAATGTATCAATTTATGTAATTTTTTCTTTATAATACAATGTGTCAAATTTTACCAAACAAACATAATATATTTTAAAAAACAATTATAATTCATATATATTGCATACATAATTCATTTTTAATTCATATCACATATTTAACATAATATTGCTATAAATTGTAATAAATAAAAAATATCACTAAAATAAATAATTATTTATTAAAATGTATCAATTTATGTATTTTTTCCTTTTAGGACAGGGAGATTGGGCCAAAGCCCAAAATCATGAATTAGGCCGAAGTATTGACCCAGATAGACAGAAACCATACTTGGGCCCAATACTTCTCCCTCTTAATTATTTATGAGAAAATTAGCTATATAGACATAATATAAACATATTTAGTTAAGATAACAACACTTTAAAATATTTGTTTAATTTATCATAATGATAATATTTTCAAAAATAATTTGTATTCATATTTATTATTTTTGGGATTTCCTTTTATAAATTAAAAGATTCCATCCAAACTCTAACCAATAACAAATTTAAAATAAAAAAATAAATACAATATTCTCTTCTCATCTTGTTTCTCCCTTTTTCATGTCATTCTCTAAAAAAAAATTCCCACCTTTCAAGTTCCCAAATTTTATTTATTCTTCGAACAAAAGTTATTCAAAATTTGATTTTTCAACAAAATCTATACATTAATTCAAGGATTTTCTTGGTTGATAAACAATCAATATACATTATTTCATCAAATTTTGAAAAACATGAAGAACACCAAAGTGAAGAATAATTTCCTAATAGTTTTTTTTGCATTTATAATTTCTTTTAGATTTTTGTATTATTTTTCAATTTGTATTCAAACCATTATATGTATGCTTTCAATATTTGCATTCATTCAAAATCTCACGTTGTATAGTCATGAATTTTGTATTTTTCTTAATTTGTATTCATCATAACGATATGCGAACTAGTTGTGTATTTTATTTATAGGAATAACAACTTTTTATTAGTTTGTTTTGTTTTTATAGTTTTTCTCTTTATAATTTTTCATATCTCTCAATTCGTATTCAAACCAATACGTGTGCTTTTAATATTTGTATTTATTCAAAATCTCAGGTTGCATAGTATATGAATCTTGTATTAGTTCGTAATTTATGTTCATTCCAAAGGTATACCAACTAGTTATGTATTTTATTTAAGAATGATTACAACAAATATTCATTTATTGTTTTTCAGTTTTATTTTCACTTTCCCATCATATTATTTTTGTATTTTATATATCATTATACAAAATACAGTGTAAAAACTAGAATGAATACAAATATAAATAATATACCTATTGGAATGAATACGACTTAGGAAAGGATACATAATTTAAAGAGAAAAATGAATACAAAAAACTACATGAATACAAATATGTTTATATTAAATAACTACAGATTCATTTGATATACTTATTGAAATCAGGGTCCGATCTAGGATTTGGAGGTCATGGGTGCCATAACGTTCAGGTAAGATAAAATGATCGGTTACTTTAATTTTTGGTTACAATTCTAAATACTGATTTTTTTTTATAAATAAGTTAATCAAATATGCATGTTAGTAATATCTTCTTTTAGATATTCCGAGATTAGAATTTTTCTTCCTTTTTCGGAATTAGATCTCTTATTTGCTGAAACTTTGAGAGTAAAAAAATATTGCATCAAAATATGAGTTTGTATAAACCATCTAATAGTATTAACATAATATATTCATATTACATTGACTTTATGTGTTATTGGAGATATATGATAGGGAAAGAATAAAAACTTTAGTTCCAGCCTAGTCATCTTACTTAGCAAGAACATCAGTGAAGATTAAAAGAACCTTTAAATTTTTTTAAAAAAAGCTCAAATAATATTTTTCATTATTTTTTAAAACTTATATTTTAAAAAAATAATACTATTTAAATATTCTTTTAAAAAACTACTAATTTGTTTAGTAATTACTTGCTTTATAACAAATCTTAAAGTTTAAACTTAATTCAAATTCTCCGATGAGTTATTCTCGTATTAATTATTATAAATCTTTTATTTGAAATTTATTGAAACTTTCTTTACTTCAGTCTTATTTTAGACAAGAATGTTCTCTTTTATATTCAATTGATTTTTCGATTTTAAATCTTTTGAAATTTAAAGTTGTCTAATCTTTCTAAAAAATTAAGTGACGACTCTTTTCCTAAATAAAAATAAATAAAATACTCTCCAAACTTAAAAAACATCTATTTAATATTTTAATAGAAAGTAGATGTTTTTTATTCTTATATTTATATAAATCTAATTTAGCTCAAGTTGATGTTTCCTTGAGTGATTGAAAGAGGTTCTGGAACAATTTTTTCTTAGATTATTAATTGGCGAACTTATATGTTCAATGTCGTATTTTACCCATGATCAGCTTAAGTTACAAAATAATTTCACATATATTCATGTGTTTTGAGTATAAATAATGTGATTAAGCTAATATATGTGATAGACATAACAAAATCCGAACACTATGAACGAAAGATGCGTGATTTGACGTTGAAAGGAAGGAGTTTGCGGTGCGAATAAGAAACTCCTCGATGAAACGACAACTCTTTACGTTCATGAATATGAGTTTAGATTTCACACGAAGAATAATCCTCGTTGATCCAACCCAGTTGACTACTGTGAACGCGATCAAGTCTTAAGTTCTCGGGGTTAATTTAATGGGATATATTTTGTGATCAACTCAAAAATTCAGATCATTTTTGCAAATTTAGAAGTTGATAGTATTAGATATGGAGCTTTGTTTGAGTTGATTTCAGTTGCAACTTGTTGGGGCACATGTTTTTTAAGCCGAGTGAGATCAATAACAGAGTCAATTTTAATTTTTTTTGGTACAAGTCCCATAATATTATTTTTGGCATTGTTATTATTCATTAGATAGTGTAACAACGACCATAAGCGGTTCGTAAGGGAAAAACTCTGATTTTGTAGATTCAAAGCATATGTGATTTAATTTGGGGTAAACTCCGCCATACCGATCACTGGATTGAGTTTGTGTTTGTATATTCATGTTGATTAACTAGTTTTGAGAGGGATTTCTAGATTGTATCAGTTTACTCGCCTTAGAAAATTCTCCAACATAGCTTCAGACCAGTTAACTATTCTAAACTGATATAGAAGATGTACGGTATGATATTATGAATCCTTAGCCAGAAGATAACTCTACTCTTGTAACTGTTCATCCATAACCTCTCTTCTGTTTCGGTCCTGATGTTTCTTGGTGATTTCGGGCATTGTTGGTGATATTCGATCGGTTCTTGAATTTCAAGCTAACTAAATTTTGAAGATATTTTTGTTATATGGTGCGTGTCCACATGAAGAAGAGTGTATGATTTGGAAAGCCTTATAACCATGGTTCGAGGCCTGACATCCTTTCTTTAGCTACAGTTTGAGGTCTCACATTTTTACTAGATGGTGTCTGAGGCCTCGGTGCATGTTCACTAATTGTGACTAGAGTCTAAACCTGTTTTTTTTTTTTAGTTTGTTGTAAGTCATGATATGATGTTTTATTGGGTTCTTGATGTTCTATTAGGTTCTTCGGGGATACTTTTGTCGTTATTTTTATCTAGGGTTGGATGGTTCAGTTTTGGAATAGCTAGTGTTATCCTTAGCTCTTTTGTGTACTAATCGGGCTTATAGGGTGTCCGTTTGAGTTATTTACTTTCCAATTGCGCATGAGTGTATCTTCTAGGCTTATGAGGGTGCAGTTATGTTATAGATAACTCGTTTACTTAACTACTCCGTTCTTTTGACACTTGTGGTAGTTGGACTTTTTGTTATCGTTTTTTTATTTGACCTCTTGTCACTTTTTATTTTTTCGCCTTTCATGTTGTTTTTAATGTCCAAGCTCAATCGACCTATGTTTTGAAACTCATGTTGCATCTGTTTTCTTGATGTAGATCCTAACACCAGCCATCCACAATGATTCAAGTTTGACTGCGAAAATCTTCGGAGATTTGAGGGTGAGCTGATGACGTCCTATTTCGGCCTGTATGCAAATATATATAGTTTTTTTCCTAGTCTTTTGGATCAAGACAAGCATGTACTTTTGAGGTTTGTACTCTTGAAGTATCTTTGTACTTTCGTTCACCAGATTGTGAGACTGGACCATGTACTCTTTTTTATATGTATATATTGATGTTATTTCTCTTTTTCATTGCGTTTCCTACTTTATTATAATAAATTTCTTATCGATCGTTGATTCTACCCAATGTTTGTTTTTTGTTGTTCCAATGTATGAGTAACCTACTAGTAAATTACGGTACGTGTCATCATGAGTCAAGTAACAATGTTGGTACAATATTTGAATTATATTAGTATTATTAGAAATTGTTTAATGGAATATAGTATATAATTAATAATCTTATTTGATATCATTAGTTAGACACACTAATTAATGCATCGCAAATTATAATAGGACTATTTGGTTTCTTGTGTGGGACCCCAACCCGAGTAAAGTAAGGCCCACAATTTCTTTCTCTCTATATGCACCCAAGTTCCAGAAAAATCTGGACTTGTGAGAAGAATCTACAAGCTCCCATCATTCTTTCTATAACTGAAATTCCCAACCTCTTTCTTCTTTCACTTCCATTAACCTAGCTCTCAATTCTCTACCTAACAATACTCTTGTTGTTGCTCTGATCGATCGTTCGAGAAGTAGGTAGGTTTTGCAAAGTGATCTCTGATAGCTTTTTAGGGTTTTTTTTGGACGCAAGAGGAATATGAAGCCATACTATACATTGAAGATGAAGAGGAAGGATTTGGAAGATGTTAATGATGAATTCTCTGATTTTTCACTTTCCTCTCCCGCCAGAAAAATTCGTCGACTGGTAAAACTCGAAATTCTTCTGTTTTTAACTGCAAGTTTATGAAATTCTGTTGAAAAAAGTATTTATTATGATGGTTTTGTAATTTTTTTTTAATTAATGGAGGTAGAGCTTGATTTTTTGAGTATTGGAATTGTATGAACTTAAAAAAACTAGAGTAGAATGCATATAGTGTTGATTGAGGTGGATTTTTGGATTTGATATTTTATGGACCTTGGTGTACTAGTTGCAGTTTCCTTCATGTGATCAGGAGATTCGCGTGGAAACAGTTGTAATCCTGTCTTTCTTCGGACTCCAGAGCTTAGAGCACGGGGCTGCCTTTTTAACTTAGGAGCAGGATGAATATAGAGGATTCCTATAGCTGACTCCGACTAGTTTGGGATTGATGTGTTGTTGATTTGTTAGAACTTAATTTTGCCGAACTTAGGATAAATCAAAGAATGTTCTAATGCTATCCCCTTTCAGTTTGTTTTTGAAGGAATTGCCTGTGTATGTTAGTGATGTTTTTTTTTTCTTTTTACTCTTATGTTTAGGATGCGGTGTTGCCTCCCATAATAGAAGAGGTTGAAGAACCAGAGATTCCTATAGCTTTTGAGCAAGCAACAACTTATCCCAGCTTCGGAAGCAATGCAGTAAATAGGGGTCTAGTAATTGAGGAACTGCCAAGTGTGCCCGATAATGAAGAGAGGGCAATTGTGCTATTCAAGCCCATGAACACACAGCCTATGCATTCCCCTTCTAATTTCTCCGTTAAAGTGGATCCCCAGTTCCTTAATGGTTTCAAAAGTAAGTCTCTAGTCTCTATACTTTTAGTTGTTAATTTAGTTTATATGAGATCATTTGGTAGTTTTATTGAAAAAATCGAATGCATAGCTTATTTAGGTTATATTAATATGGTTTAGATCACCTTGAGATCAACAGGATGAACATAGTATCGAATTGTTGGTGGTCTGTTTCTTGTTTTAAGAACTTGTTGAGTTCCACAACTCGAAATGTAATAATGAAGCTCTGTCTAAATTTGGGAGAGGTCACGAGGAGGAATTGGCCTTGAATCTATCAGTTCTGCTAATGTGTAAATCTCCCAACGGGTAAATTAGCAATACATCAGTTGAAGATGAGCTGATTGGAGTTGCATTTAATATGTGAGCTAGCTTAAATGGTAAGGCAAACTTTAGGTACTTCATAGAATAACTTTTGTCAATGCAGATGTAGGTCAAGTAGCTCAGTCTTCGTTTTTGATGAATTTATTGGTTAAAAAAGTTAGAAATCCCTGTTCTCTTTGTGGAACTTGTTTTCTTAGTGATCTGATCATGGAGCTGAGCTAAGGAACATTCAGAATTCTGTATGCATGGAGTCTTTTTGAGAAAGGTGTTAATAAAAACAAGATCCGTGATATGCGCTGTTACTAGATTAGGAAGAAAAAAATTGTTTTGGCTAGAGGTCCAAAAAGGGAGGGGTTACTGTTTTATCTTTTTAGAGAAATTTGGTCTGATCTTGAACGGTTTAAATCAGAATCTGATCGAGAACTTTTTGATAGTCTAATTTGATCCTTGGGATCAGAGCCATATAACCTGGTTGCTGTTTTATATTCCTTGATTTGATTAGACGGTAGTGTTTTACCTAAGTGAAAATAAACTTTAAAGCTCAGTAATCAGTTTTTGTATGTTGTGCAGGTCAAGTCTTCTGGGATAACACAACAAATGCATTTAGACTAGTTGATGCTAATGAAGCAGCGCAACAGGACGACTCTAGTTCTGCAAAAGAATGTCTGGCAGTTGTTCCTTGGGTTCCATCTCAATTTTCTTCTGCAGCAGAAGCTGAAGTCCTTAGTCAACCTGATGTTTCAGATATGATGGATGCTGAAGATATGGAGGGAGTAGCTATGGATATTGAAGATAACAGTGTGGACGTTGAACCAAGAATTGCAGTCGATGCTGGTGCAGTGAATGATGGTTTGCATCATTGGCAACAACAGCATTGTATGACTACGACTCAACCGCCTCAGAACACATCAACACCGATTCCCTGGTACGGTAATTGGCATAAGGATTAGGATGTTATAATTACTGTTAGATATTATTAGAACTCTTGATGAGTCTCCTCTTGCAAGTAAGCATCGGCTAGGTAAAAGAGGGTGAAGTAAATAGTAGTAGATTGCGGATTGAAAAGGCTTGGGAGGCCGTTGTTTTAAAGTCAGCTGTCATGGCCTCTAATATGTCAGATGGATGAGCTGCTTATAGTTTTCTGATGTCTCAGCTCAACATAAAAATGCAAATCATTACCATGTCTTGGATATGATTTTTTCTTTGTTATGCCTATTTTGGTTACACTGATGGAGATTCTGGAATGGAAAATAGTCACTTTGGGAACGAAATTGTTCAACACGAGTCATATGAAAGAATGTATGCTGTTTGTTGACAAGTTCGTTACAAAATTATTTTGAGAGTTTGTAATCACAAAAAGAAATATGGAAATATGTGATTTGCTATCGTTCGATATTTTATTTATGAATTGGAGAAACTTGATAGTTGCCAGACCTGTGTATTTTATGTTCATGGGAAATAATACAATTTAAACATTTAATTGACCCCTAAAACTTGTAGTCATCCTCATCAAAAGACCCTACTTCTTTCATAAAATGAGAGAAGCAATATTCAGTTTACTTGTTTCTAAGAAACAATACCCATAACTTGCTGTAATTACAGTTCAATAATTGAAATTGAAACTGATTAACTATAGAATAAGAATGGAACAACAGTTCCATAACTTACAAGAATCAATATGGATTTGAGATTAGGAAATCAGCTACAACCACCAAGAATTAAATAAATGAATAAAAACCTACATCTGCTGACTATGAATTTTCTTCTTATATGTCGCAAACCTCCTTGAACGTATACATTTCGAATACAAACAAATACAAACACAAGACGAGCTACCTTGATAAAAGAGCAGCTTCGCCAAAGTCACAAGCCACAAGAGGCACACTGGAGACTGTAACATAAAACTTAATCGCCTGAAACATACCGCTTCTCTGCATAGTACTTCTTCTCGCTTGCTTCTTTTTTCGTGTTCCTTTTCTGCACAAGTCAACAAGGCGCGTTAGAGCCAAACTCCATGATAGAGCAAAACTAATTGAAAACAAAGAAGAGTGAAATCTTCACATTAAAAATGAGGATGCTAGAGCAAAGGATGTAATGAAATATTTTAAACGGAGATTGATAATATGTTCTTTGAAGCTTTCCAGTTCACTATATTATATATAGAGAGAGAGAGATGTGAGCATTTCATGGGAATGCAAGTTGGTCTAGGAGGTAAGCAGAGTCATATATGGGCTTTCAAACCTAAATATAAGCTATGGACACAAGAGAATACACATCATAGGAAATTTATAACCTACTTTGTAACGCTACTATTACACTAGTGATTTTTCTGACCACAAATGCTTTTTGAATTTCCTAGTCAATCGACACTTTATGAACTAGATCACACCGGAAGTAGAGAACACAACACTAAATTTCGATCCACGTAAGTGTCTATATCATATATAGAAATTTGATACCGTTGGGCATGGTAGTCAATCCAAATACTGCTTCTTTACAAGTCTGCTTTTTTGTCTTCACCTCTCTCCAAGTGGCATGTGAGTAAAAACACTGTATAATCTACGGACTAAGCAACAAATGTGAAAAGTGTCACTTACCACATATATCTCGTGGTTGGCAATGATTCTTTGAGCAACTGAAGTGGTTGTAATGTCTTTAGGGCTCTCAATTACTCGGAAGATTCCCATGTTTTTAGGAACTGCATAGGGATCATGTTCTTCCTGCAGCAGCCAAGATTTTACTCAGCAACGTGCTTCTAATATTATTTTTTGGCGATAAAACAGAAAATGTCATTGTGGAAATACTTACTCCTGTAGAAGAGTTCCTTTCAGAAACTGTCCCATGTACAACCACAGAAATATTGAAAGTTGTTACCTAGTCCATGTCAAATAGAAAAAAAGGGAAATTAGTCACCAACAAGAAATGCAGAGTAAAAACTTTCTCCTTTGAAGGTCTAAAGAGTAGGATGAGAGAAAAATAAACAACTGATTCCTAAGAAAAAGAATAGCTTGTTATAACAAAACACTCTTGTGAAAGAACTGTAAATACCACATATATTGTTGCATTTTGAAGTGTTTTGATGAATGTTTCAAGCACTATTTATGATCCACAAACTGTAGCACATTAGGCTCTCAGTTACAGTAGCACATTTTTCATGGTGATGAACTGTAAATCTTGCGCTGGTCATTACTCGGTACTATTAAGATAATATGATTCCACGAGATAGTGAAGAATTTGCTAGTATACAGTTAAAGGGAGAGTATGAAGTCTCCAAGTCATTGGGTCCACCAATTTAATGAGCCATCGATCAATCCTCAGATATATGATAATGCAGATTGTTGGGATTTTATAACAACTAGCCAAAATATCAATTGTTTACATAATCTTTAAACTATCACCTAATGAAACCTTAGGCCTTTTACATTTCTGTCAATTTGCGACTATGTGTCTGCTTTGCTTTCAGAAAGAACCCCTTTTCCAGGGATAACTATATACTTGTATGGCAGGGCAAAGGGTAAAGGACACACAAATATCACTTTTTCATCAATGTGAAATCAACAAATGCAGAAGAAATTTCTTTTAAGAAGGGGAAAAAAGGGAAAAGAGAACCATCTGTTTTGCTTATCTTTTGAATGTACAATCAGTACAATTAAGTAGACAAATCTAAAGAAACTAGAAATAAGAGAGAAAGAAAACATCTAAAAGGTTGAAGCGAACTTACCATATCGTGGGTCACTTCCCAAGGGGCACCAATAATGACCTCATCAACATAGCGGCAGGCAAGTACACTAAGACTGCGCTCATGCAGATTCATCAGTGGATACTGATGTCCACGAAGTTCGCTGCAAGAAATAAAATTAGTTAATTCTCTATCTTCGTACTCATAAAAAGTGTGTTTAATGAGATAAACACAGGTTCTGAAGGAGTACTGCAAAATTCTTTTAGAAAGTCATAACTAAACCATGGTATCTCAACATGCAAGTGAAAATACAGAGATAATCACATTCAGCATATGTAATAATCTTGACATAAAAATAAGATTTTTTGAGATAATTACGGGTTCAGTCACTTAAAGATGTGACCTCAGAGCCTTTTAATCAACAGTGCAGTTTGTCCATTGACAAATAAAATCAGGGTTATCACTTAAAGGATGTTATCGAAGAGCAACAGATAACCAAGAATAGGCAAGTAATATACTAACACAAATGTACCTGATAGTCTCGTCAGTGTAAACTCCGACTAAGAGAAAATCTCCAAGCTGTCTGGCACTTCGAAGAATCTGAGATGGGAGAAAAATTGTCTGTTACTCCTAAAACTGTATAGGATGCCGAATGTCAGAAGACACTATTTTAATGAACTACAGAGCAAAAAAATGGAAGACACTATAGGCAGGTTAAAGACTAGAATCGGAGATTTAAGCATATCATGTATAAAAGGCAAAAATAAAAATTCAATAGTTTGGATATTAAGTCTATCATTAAACATCATCTACTATTATAATGAGCTTTGAGGTTCAAAAGTATTTATTGCAATTAATATAAAATGCTACTTGATTCTCAACATCATTAAGGATAATGACTTAGACTGCATCGTAATCCATGAAACTTAGCATTACATGCAAGTAGAAGGAAGCAAACTTCACAGGAAGTCCATAAACCATCCAGATTAACAATATCACAGATATGCTAAATATAGGAGAAAGTCACACATATGATTACACTATATATACATAATAAAGCCTGACTAATTCCGAAATTCCAAATTAGAGATTTACCTCCACATGGCCAGCATGAAAAAGATCGAACGCACCATCAATATACACAACTCGAGCATTTGGCCCAGGCCCCTAAGAATTAAAAGAGGAGAATATTACTTCCAAGGCTCTAGGAGGAAAAACAAACTCAAACAGAAATGATTGCAATGAGAAAAGAGAAGTGAAACTTGGGGTTTTCTGTAAATCACTATGAGCTAACGGGAAGTAACTTTATCACCATTTTTGTTGTTTCAACTTGGAAAGCGTGAATTCATTTACTCAAAGCATGGTTCAAGCATACGATATTGCATATGGACGAGGACATGGTTCAGTTATTAATACATGTTCACAGTTCACCACAATAGAATAAAATTTTTGTTTGCCCAAAGAATAGACAATCTATTATCTCATGTGAACTCCCTAGTAAGTACTAGCCCAAGTTAACTCTATGTATTCTGATTCATCAACTCCATGAGAAAGACCTTCATTTACATAATTGTTTTGCTAATATTAACAGGGGCATACTAGGTGGAGGGCAGGAGGAATATGGTTTCACGTGAATTCAAGCTCCTCTCCCTAGACCACGTATAGTAATGTTATAGTTTTACAGGATCAGTTTAAAATGTTTGTCTTACTATGTTTCCTTTCTTTTTCTAGATTTGAGCAGGGGAGTACTTCTTTTCTTTTCCTTCTTTCTTCATTTGGTTTATTCTTTCTAACTCCCCAAGTTTGACAGATTGCTATCCCTATTCGGCTTTTATTACTTAAAATTTTATATAATGTTTAAATGTCTATGTTTAAAGTAGTAGTATTGGACAATGTAGCATATAGTCAACTGGCTCAACAAATACCAACATTTTCGGGTTTCGACACGGACTAATATATATACATACACATATATATATAATATATATATATATATATATATATATATATATATAGTGTGTGTGTGTGTGTGTGTGTGTGATATCACTACATTTGTAAGAAAAAGAATAATTTTTGAACCTATAATTTCAATAGAATGAGTTAATGGCAAGAATTAAAGACTAAATCCATCAAAGGTAAATTCTAGATCTGCCCTCTTCATAATAGTGTACCCATCCTTTTAAAATCCTAGATCCACCTCTGAGTATAAGCCGGCATTTCAGGTATGATCTGAGGCGAGACTCACTAAAGTTTTATCCTTGAGCACTGTTGAAGTGTAGGTTCAGACATAACGACTCAAAAAAAAATATCTAATTCTACGGTGAAGTTCATACTCATAATGTTCACATTGAAAATTCAAAATAGAAAAAGGAACAATATACATCTGGCATGAGGCCTCACAAATAAGTAGAGGGTATAGCTTGTGATACCTTTCCATTCGAAAATTGCACAATCCGTCTAGATGTGGGCAGAAAACTAGATATGTGATCGATCTTCGACATTTTTTCCTCAGCATGTACATGGTTCATATTATCATCTTTGCTGGGAAGAGATGAATTGGAGCAATCTTGAGAAATACTTCTAGCAGATGAAAGAATTCTTCCTACAAAACATGATTGTAAAATCTATGAGAAAACAAAACATACTCATCGCTCTAGTATGTGGTTCCAGGAAACATTATTTTTTCTTCACTTTTTCCAGGATGTTTACTGAACAATCTCTTCAATTTATTTTCATTTCTTGTCCAGGGAGAAATAATTTGATAATAGAAAGTTTGCTCCTTTCAGAAAAAACACTATGCACAAGCTTTCTGATATTATCAACTATATACCAAACTTTGGCACATGACAAACAGTCTTAATATATAGCAGGATCATAGATAGCTAACAAAACCATCAAAAGAGGCCAGGGGCAAAAGAAGAAGAAGAAGAGGAGGAAAGAAAATGGAAGATTAATAGCCTCTGTACATAATTAATTACATATGTATGCAAAAAGTAAAAGCTAGGGGCGGGAAGAATTTGCAATTAACGAACGAGGTGGGTGGGGGGTGGGGGGTGGGGGTTCATTTTATACAGAAAACAATCTTAATAAAAATCAGTGTCAACCACAAACATAAGGCACATTTCTTGAGAATTTAATCTATATTAGCATAATAGATTGCATGATGTGCTTACACATCAAATCTTAAAACAGAACCAGAATAGGAGAGATATAGTACCTACAATATCTGTGCTGGAGACACCTTCAGTGCGTTTAATCTGCTTGTAACGACCAGCTTTCTTTGCTAGTGCATACGCATCAGTTCCATCGGGCAGTAGACAGGGATCATCACCGTGTATAATGTAATCAATCTTATGCTCAGTAAACAGACGGTTCATAAAATCTTCAGTAATTGCATAAGGAGCATTGGCAATTACTTCATCCACCCACTTCAACCCACTAACAAGGGCGAGTCTGCAAAGAATCTTAAATTAGATATACATGTGAGGGTCGGGAAACACTGAAACAGAAATGGTATCACATAACAAGCCACACTAAATTATTTGTCAAGTAATTAAAGTGAGTGTTAATTTATATATGAACTTCCAAGAACTAAAAGACATTCACGTCTACACACAGAGAACATGCAAGAGCTAATAAGCATAAATTAAAAGGAGAAATTTCTCTCAAGAAGTTTCTTCTCCATATAATCCACTTTATGCCAAAACTTTCTTAGGCATGCAAGGTCAAACTTCAATGGACAGTGCTGATAAAAGTCCTGAAATGGACAAGAGACCTTTAACCTAATCATATAGTTTTCCACAGTTATTCTACCAGCCCAGAGATGGTACTGGGATAAACTGCATGTGCGATGGGATCTCATTCTCAATGAGGATTTGATACTTTTTCTTTTATAAAGAAAGATCCATTGATAATATCAAAGAGGATTTGCTACTCATAGACAAAAGACTCTCTTAGTTGAAGCCGTTGCCAAAGGACCAGTAGACTGGATAAATGCAGGACACAACGATAAGCGTTGTTAGTTATGATATTGTTCATGATTTCTAGCTATCATTTTCACTCAAGCAAGTGGAATCTTGAAAAATATTATTTACAATCAAGATGCCTCACATTGATAGTTAACAAAGACTTGAATTAGTGCATCTGGATAATACATCATAATCTTGATAACAAATTGTTATCAACATGTTTATAGGATGTCATCCTAGATGAAAAATGGATTGCCCCAAAACAAGACCATCTTTACTAAGGTCCCTCTTAAGAACTGTATTAGCTCGTGCATTTCATAATCCATACTACCAAAGTTATTGCATTTTATCAAAACAATTTTAGCAACCACACCCAACCTTCCTGTTTCAGACTGGATTTGTTCTTCACCTATCCTACTCAGGCAGGGTGGTGAAGGAAGAAGAAAATTACAGTGTATCTTCTTTAGTCCACTGTGTCACTCGATTTTAAGGCTTCGTGTAACACATATAGGTGTAGCTAACATTCCTAAGGTAGACACAAAAAGTACAGCTTTCTATGGCACCACTCACACAAATAAGGCATCAAGAAGAATGTAATGCATTAAACTACTTTTTTTGTGTACAAAATATTTTGATCAATGAAAGATGGAGCAACTAATCAAACTCGTACCTTTCTTCCATGCATAAAACCGGTGGACCCTTATTAGCTACAATTTCTTCATCACTAACAACTCCAACTATTAACTCATCTCCTAATTCTTTTGCTTGTCTTATCGCATTTGCATGACCATAATGCATTAGATCAAAACACCCATCCACATAAACACGAATACGCTTCTTCCCGCGCTTCTTTTTACGAAAGATACTTAGATTGGGTAAAATGTGGGGTAGAGTAGGAGCACTGATCCCTGTTAAATAGCTAGTTGACACCCCGAGCAAGGCTGCAGTTAGCATGACTCCACCAAAAAGCCTGGGGTAGTAAAACAGCCTTTCCCCAATCCAGCTATTGCTTTCAAAATCCATTGGCCTCCTCCCTCTAACTTGTCAGGGTCCTTGTGGACCTCTTCTCTAAAAGAGGAAAAGAGGCCCTGCAATAAGAGCAACAACTGTATAACCAAACAAACAAATGTAAGTGGTGGAAATAAAGCCCGATAACAGTAATCTCCAATTCAATCTGAAATCAGAAAAATAACATCTAACAACAGTAGGATATGCTGGTTAAACGATTAAATAAGATGGAATAGCCAATTAATGAGAAGGACCAAATCTTATATGTTGGGGGATAAATACCAAAAAGATAAAAACTCTATTGCTACAATAACGATCCAAATCGAATATAAACAAGAACATCCAATAAACAGACACGTCAAGTTACAAGAATTGGGTTTTGCACTATATAATCCCCATTTCAATCAGAATTCAGAAGAAAAAAACACCTTAACTACAGTCAGGTAGGAGTGGCAAATCCATATACAATTCCAGAAAGGACCAAATCAGCCAAGTGGGGTTCATCAGTATGCAAAAAATGGCAACTTTATTACTACAACAACCCAAAATTAAACAAAAATCAAGAACATAAATAAGCATATGCAGCAACCAGCGCCAGAGGTGGATCTATCCCTTTTTGGATTGTACCATCTATACACACAGTGTAATTTCACTTTCATTAAATCTTAGTTGTTCCTATTCAGCAACCTAAAAAAAGCATTCTTGGCAGAAAAACAAAACAAAAAAAAAGCTTCAATATGCAGAAACACCAACCAATCAAAACATGAAACAGAACAAAAATTCCGAGAAATCAGGAAATAAGATCTGGGTGTTGCATGAAGATCAAGAATTTAAAACAACAAACACAAATCACACAGACAAACCATGCAAATCATATAGCTAAATCTAGCTCAAGAATTTCCAAGAAAACAATAAAAATTCGATCTTTTTAATTAAAAAAAATGGTGGGATGTAAATAAAGAAGAACCTGAAGGTGTAGAGGAATGGAGAAATGGAAAAAAAGTGAGAGAATTGAGATTTGGTATGGTGAAATTGAGATTAACGCTGCAGCAGAACAGAAATCTAAAATTCTGCAGAAGAAAAAGGGGGGAATTTGTCAGATTAGAATCTTTACCTTTATTTATTCTTGAACCTCATTCACAAATATCATCAAATTTTTTTTTATATATATATAATTTTAGTGTTTTTTTTTTAAAAAAAAAAAAATTCCACACATGTTAGGTTCTGCATTGGGAAAGACTAATTTAGATTTGAACAGAGAAGTCACGTTTTTTTAAAAATAAATATCAATGTTGATATAGATAAAATTATTTTATTTTTAATCAGATATTTTAAATTTAAATTTGATATGAAATTTTTTTAATTAAAAGCTTTCACTTCTCGATGGCTCTGTGATAAATTTTGTGATAATACAAAGATTACATTAACAACTTACCTATTAAAATTTCACAAGTAAAAATTAAAAAGTATAAAATATATGCATACTAACTATTTTACGGAAATAAAAAACGTATTTTAAATAATTTCTCAATTCAAGGACAATAATTCACAATAGCGGAAATTATTTTTTTTTAAAGTAACAAATATGCTATTCATATATGAGGTAAGGCTCTACCTACCATTCAAATCTAATATGAAATACTTTACTAATTAAAAATAAAAGGAAACTTAAATTAGGAGTAGACATAAAGATTAAAAAAATAAAAAATCGAATTGAATTGAACTAATTTAATTTTTCAGTTTTGATTCTTCAATCTTTTGTTTGATGTAGGTGTTTATTTTTTACAAAATTTTGATTCTTCAATTTGATATTTGGTTTAAGAATCTCAAAACTTCCATGAATCGAAGAATTTGACTCGCTCTCTATATATATATACCTTCCCTTAACTAAAAATAAAAAATCAACAAACAATTAAAATTTTATTTGAAATGTAATGCGCACTTTTTAGAAACCAAATTAAATTTTAATAAAATCAAACCAAAGAACCAAATATTTACCCCTACTTAAAATACAAAATTAAAATTTAATAAAACCAAAACAAAAAACTAAACATCTACCGTACACTTTTTACTATCAAATCAAAATTTAATAAAATCGAATCGAGAAACCAAACATCCTCTCTTACTTGAAATACCAAAATAATCTTTCATGATAATAGAAAATAATTTGGATCAATCTTTATCCCATTATAATATGGTGCTTTGCTTTTGACAAGGAAAGAAGAAGAAATCACTTTAGAACTGTCAGATTCATGTTGTCATTTTCTTAAGGGCCCGTTTGGATGGGCTTAATAAAAGCAACTTTAAAAAAGTACTTTTGAAAGTGCTGAAACTTATTTTTAAAATAAGCAGTTATGCGTTTGGATAAAAGTGCTGAAGTTGTTATGCCAAACGTGAAAAGACAAAAATAGAAGAAAGAGATGTTAGAGTTATATGGATAATTTGGAGATTGTATAAAAATATTAAGGGAAAAAACATAAAAATGTGGTCAACTTAAAACAGCTTATAAGCTAAAAAAAAAAGCACCCCTACCCCAGCTTTTAACTTTTGGCTTAAAATAAGTTTTTTTTAACTTAAAATAAGCTGTTTTGAGTATTGCCAAACAGTCAAATAAGTCAAAAACCAGCTTTAAGTCAGTTTGACCAGCTTTTAAGCTGAGCCAAACAGGCTCTAAGACTATTGCCAGATATTATTAAAATTAAATGCATGACTTATCAATTAAGGAAAGAAAATGGTACTACTTGACAATTCATACCTAAAATGTGAGGAAACAGAAGTCATTTTCATAATATATTTAATAATTGTAAGAAGTTAGATGAAAACTCTAGCCAAATATACTAAGATAAATAACTTAATGACTTTCTTTTCTAGAATTTAAAAATTATCATCTTAACATCTTAACTTCATCTCTACTTATAAATATCTTCATCCATGTTGTTATTTTATATTAAAAGACATTTTTAATTGAAATTTTACAAATAAATAAAATACTTTTTATTACAAATTTAGGTAAAACTTCTTTATATTTTAAGTCAAATTTACTTGTTTAAAAATACTTTCATTCAATGTAATTAATAATTTTAGATATTTTTTAAAAAGATTAATTCCTTTTATAGTAGTAATAGTTTCACCTAAAATCAGGACAAAAGAATTTTGCATTTATTTTCTGGAAGGGGGTCAATGTCAACCAGATACGAAGTGAGAGAAGCCATAAGTTACTTTTCTTGGACAAAAAGATATTAGGTTTGAGTCTTGGATATGAAATGTTTTATTATTATTTTTTCCTTTAAGCGAAGCAAAGAATTAGTCAATTGGACTCCAATCTAAATACCATATATTGAATGAAACATAAAAAATATAATTGTAATCTACTTTTCTCTTTTAATTTTGAATTTTATGCTCCTAAATTAAAGTTATGTCAAGCGTATAAAATTATTATTTAATCTTGTGTCTTAAACATGTCACGTAAAAAATTAATACAAATAAATTATTATTTTTTTTAAAAAAAAGAAAAACGGTCATTAATTTTAAAACGGACTAAAAAAATAGTTCATTATCTTTTTTCAAACAGAGGGAATAGTTTGTTTAGTTCTCCAATTTCTTCCCACAGAAATTGAGGTTTTTAACTTATATCACCTGGTTCAATTTATCGTAAAAATGAGTGATTTGTTGAATTTTTTATGATTTGAGTGAATTAAAGTGAAAACTAAAAGCTTTATTGTTACCTTTTTTTTAAAAAAAAAGAACTTGAAAATTCATAAATAAATTTTATAATTTGTTAATTTGTTTAATAAATTGATGAAGGGATTTTGTTGGAGATATCATTCTAAAGTTGTGGTAAAAATTTGAAGCTATACTATTGGTGAAGATTTTGATCCATTTGGTGATACTTTTAAACCATACTTTGAGTGAAATTCGTAAAAAATGATGTTTAATGTGTTGTATAATATTTATTGCATATCAATTTAAAAGCAAATATATCTATTTTTTATACATCATTATGAACTTTTTTTTTGACAAGATTCATATATTATATAGTATGTGATAAGATCCATATATTATATAGTATTTTATATCACATAAATAAACATTTTTATAAAAAGAAATCAAACAGGTGCCATGAGACATGAGTAGTGCACAGCTAGGACAAGCTCTTTGGATTCTTCTTCCATCATGTTATCTCATTTGTAATTTTGTTATAATCTTTTAAGTATGATACACACAAATTGATGAAGTACATGTTGCCCACTTGTCAATTAGCGCATATATATATATATATATATATATATATATATGTATGTGCAAATGTTGTCATCATATTCACTCTTTTGGACCAGGACAAAATTAATTCATATTATTTTCCATTGTTGCATCAATCATGTGTGTATATATATAAAGAATCTTAGGCCCGTCTATGTGACGTCATCACTTATCATAATTTTTTTTTTGATTTATTTATTTTTAAAATTAGCATTCTTCTTTGATGATAAGTTGTGGTTTTTATGAAAATTGTAACTTTAATAAGAGTTGCGATTTTTATGATAAGTCATGACTTTTATGAAGAGTTACAATTTTTTATAAAAAAATTGTGACTATCATGAAAGGTTGTGACCTTTTCGATGGGTTACAACTTTTCCAAATAGTTTTAACGTTTCTGATAAGGCACAATAAACATTTGTTCACACTATCCTTTGCTAACTATAAATTAGAGGGATTTTCAATCATTTTGAAACGACGAAAATTTTGAAGCTCTTCTTCTTCTTCTTCACAATAAATATTTGTGTACGTTGCTCCTGTTGAGTAGCTCATCGTCACCATTGCTTATGTTACAGATCATGGTACATATTTTACACTCATTAATTTATCTTTATGTTATTAAGAATAAATAATAAGATGTAATAATTATCATTTACATTATAAATGTTTGTTAATACATAATCTTTATGTATGATAATATAATGTTTTAATTTTTCTGCCTTATAGATTTTAAGTATTGTTTTATAAATTTTGTAATA
>JAKWIY010000761.1:0-30282 GCA_027704805.1 Solanum corneliomulleri
TGCTTGGAAAGGGAGATGTTGAATTGTGTTTTACTTCTGGAAGGATATTCACATTGAAAGATGTAATTATACTCCTTCTATGAGAAAAAATTTGATGTCTAGTTTTCTTGTTAATAAAGCAGGCTTTAAAAACAGATTATTGAATCTGATCAATATGTAATAGTGAAACAAGGTATTTTTTGGTGGGAGGGGTATGCATGTGATGGGATGTTAAGTTAAATGTTGAAATGAATAAAACTTCTACTTCTGTTTATATGTTTTCTTATACTAATTTTTGGCATGCTCGTTTGTGTCATATTAATGATCGTTATGTTGGAATCATGAGTAGTTTTGGATTAATCCCAATGGTTAAAAAGAATTTTGAAAAGTGTGAGGCTTGTAGTAAGCCAAGATCACTAAAAGGCCTCATTTTCAAGTTGAAAGAAAAACTGATTTGTTAGAATTAGTTCATACTGATATTTGTGAACTTGGTGGAATTCTAACTCTCGTGGAGGTAATAGATATTTTATCACTTTCATTGATGATTTTTCTAAGTTTACATATGTTTACTTGATGAAAAATAAAAGTGATGCTTTTGAAAATTTCAAAACTTATCTCAATTGGTTGAAAATCAGTTTGGAAGAAAAATAAAAAGAACTAGAAGTGATAGAGGCCGTGAATATGAATCAATGAGTTTAATTCTTTTGTTAGATCATTGGGAATAATTCATGAAACTACTCCTCCTTACTCTCCTTCGTCTAATGGAGTAGCAGAAAGGAAAAATAGAACTTTGGTTGAATTGACTAATGCCATGCTTATTGAGTCACATGCACCTTTAAATTTTTGGGGTGAAGCTATCTAACTACTTGTTATGTGTTGAATCGTGTGCCTCATAAAAAGTCTAAATTGACACCTTTTGAATTGTGGAAAGGTTACAAGCCAAGTTTGGGATATCTAAGAGTTGGGGTTGTCTAGCCTTTGTGAGGCTAATGGATCCCAAGATTACAAAGTTGGGTAAGAAAGTTACTACTTGTGCTTTTCTTGGTTATGCTTCAAATAGTACAAGCCTATAGATTTTTTAATCTTGAAGATAATATTGTAATAGAATCTGGTGATGCTATTTTTCATGAAAATAAATTTCCTTTTGATACTAAAAATAGTGGGGGTCAAAGGATTGAACAAAATATTTTGTCACTACCTAGTTCTTCTACTTCAACTTTGAAAAATAAAGAAGTTGTTGATTTTGAGTTACGAAGAAGTAAAAGAGCTAGAGTAGAAAAAGATTTTGGTCCTGATTTTTATGTGTTTAATATTGAAAATGACCCTCTAACTTTGAAAGAAGCATTATCTTCACATGATTCTATATTTTGGAAAGAGGCTATAATGATGAAATGGAATCTCTAATTTCTAATAAAACTTGGAAGTTAGTTGATTTACCACCGGTTGTAAAACAATTGGTTGCAAATGGTCTTAAGGAAAAAGTTGAAACCGGATGGTTCTATTGATAAATACAGGCTAGGCTAGTTGCAAAAGGTTTTAAACAACTAGAAGGCCTAGAATTTTTTGATACTTTTTCTCCGGTAACAAGAATTACATCCATTAGACTTTTAGTTGCTATGACTGCAATTTTTGATTTGCAAATACATCAAATGGATGTAAAAACTGCTTTTCTAAATGGAGGCCTAAATGAAGAAATTTATATGGAACAACCCGAGTGTTTTGTTGAAGCAGGACAAGAAAGCAAAGTATGTAAACTTACTAAATCCCTATATGGCTTGAAACAGGCACCAAAGCAATGGCATGAAAAGTTTGATTCCTGCATGATTGAAAATGGTTTTAATACAAATGAGTGTGATAAGTGCATATATCATAAATCTTGGAATAATTCACATGTGATCATTTGCCTATATGTTGATGATTTGTTGATCTTTGGCTCTAACATGAATGTTATTGATGAAGCTGAAAATGTTCTTAGAAGCCATTTTGATATCAAAGATCTTGGTGAGGCAAATTTTATTCTTGGAATAAAAATAACAAGAACATGTGAGGGGATTTTCCTTGACTAGTCACATTATATTGAGAAAATTTTGAAAAAATATAACTTTCATGATTGCAAGCATGTTGCTACTCCTTTTGATTCAAGTGTTCACTTATTTTCTGTTGAAAGCGAAAATAATGTAATAAATCAAAAGGAATATGCTAGTACAATCGGAAGTTTGAGATATGTGACTGATTGCACTAGGCCTGATATTGCATATGCAATAGGAGTACTTGGCAGGTTTACAAGCAAGCTAGGTAATGAACATTGGCATGCTATAACAAGAGTTATGAGATATTTAATTGGAACGAAAAATTGTGGTTTGTTCTATAAAAAATATCCTGCTGTACTTGAAGGCTTTTGTGATGCGGATTGGAACACTTTGTCAGGTGATTCCTGTTTCACTACTGGTTATGTATTTACTTTAGGTGGTGGTGCTGTTTGTTGGAGATCAAAAAAGCAAACTATAATTGCTAACTCTACCATGGAGGCTGAACTAATTGCTTTAGCTTTAGCTAGTGAGGAAGCGAATTGGTTAAGAGATTTATTGGTTCAAATTCCTTATTTTGAAAAACCAATTCCTCCTATTTTAATTCATTGTGATAGCACCGCTGTAATTGGTAGAGTTCAAAACCGTTATTACAACGGTAAATCCAGACCTATAAGGAGGAAACACAGTAATGTAAGATCGTATTTGACAAATGGTACCATTAATGTGATATGTCAAATCTTGTGATAATCTTGCAGATCCTCTTACGAAGGCCTTAACAAGAGAAAAGGTCTGGAGCACAGCGAGGGGGATGGGATTGAAGCCTACAATCCTTAAGTCATATATGAGGAAACCCAACCTGGGGACTAGAGATCCTATAACCAGGTTCAAAGGGAAAAACTAATCATATGATGACTTGTTGTGAAAAATGCACTATTTTTCCCCTCCCTATGATGTGAGTGCATTGTTTCCTGTAATTTGTGAAGGTTTGAGTTGATAAAACTCTTAATGAATATCTGTAGCCCATATGGGTGGAGTGTTAATCTTACAGGAGCACTCTCGACAGATATCACCTATGTGATGTGTGGAAGTAGGTCGCTTCCTATGAGAATGGGGCTTATTCTCAAATGCACTCATAAAACCGGGATAGCACATGGCCATAACGTGCTGGCTGTTAAAGCTCATGTCAACACCTTGATTATTATGTGTGAGCAGTGATATTTTATTTCCCTTAAGCAGTCATAGTTCAAGTCTGAGACCACTACGACTCTGAGAAAAGTTATGTTTTTCACTAAGTGGAGGTTCAATGCAGAGCACACCTTCATTATGCATAGTAGTCTTCCTTCAGCTGATATACTCTCTTATCTAAATATTAAAATGAGTGGGGGATTGTTAGGTTATTATCATTTTAATATTTAACATATTAAATTGCTTTATTTTGGAGTTATAAGAATGAACATTGGAATGGATGACTTCTACATCATCCATTAGCATTGGTTATCCATCAATGTATTTCATTCTTAATTCCTCCATTACTCCCTTTGTAACCTATGTAACATATGTAACTCCCTTTGTAACATATGTAACATATGTAACTCCCATTGTAACTTATGTAACCTATGTAACTCCCATTGTAACCTATGTAACTCCTAGGGCCATTATCTTCACTATTTACTACCTCCATTATCTTCCTATTCATTGCTAGGAAGACTTCTTGTAGTATAAATAGTGGTAGTCTTCATTTGGTTTTAGACACACACAATTCATAAGAGAAAACAAAGAGTGAAAGAGTTAGTCTAAAAGAGAGTTCTTATTAGTTGAAGGAAGGTGTTCTTTTTTGTGGAGCTTTGGACTCAACTCTTGTCCAGAGTTGTTGAGTTATACTTTGTGAAGGCTGTTGTATCCTGGAGGGGACAAGTCAAAGAGGACTACTGCTGGACCGGTGAAAACATTTGCTGCAGTGGGCTTGAATCTCCTTAAAGAGAGCGAGATATCCGCGCCTCAGCCTGAAGAGATTACTTTCTTCATTTTATTTTCAATTGTAATCTTGCAATTTTATTATCTTGTAAGCTTTTCACTAACATAAGGTTTGTGATTAGAGCTTCCTGAAGCAGATGGATATAATGATATCGACATGAATTCTTACTTTGCCAAAGGGTTTAAAGGGCTATGATTCTTCTGGAGTTCGATTGGGATGTTTCTTGATGGAACATGATAAGATGATTGCAGATGATTTGAGGAAGTTAAGAAAGACCAAGAGAAATTATTTAACCTATAATTTAGAATTAAATGCAGTTATGCATGCATTAAAGATAAACATACACTATTTGTATCGTCTTTAATTATAAAGGCGGATATTTTTACGGATCATAAGATCCTCTGGTGCATATTTAAGTAAAAGGATCAAAACTTGCAGCACCAATGACAGATTGAGTTTCTGAAAGTAACATCCAAAAAAGAAAAATGTGATAGTCCATGCCCTCAGTCGAATGTCTATGGGTAGCTTATCTTTCTTAGGAGTTGAGAAGAGAGAGCTACACCTGTTGGAAATCTTAGGAGTCTGATTATGGAACTTAAATTATAGTGGGTCACAATTTTGAATACCTTAGTGTCATTTCTAGTTGCAGAATTGAAAGAACGTCATAATAAGGATCCTAGCCTAGTGTAACTAAGGGGAAATAATACTCAATAAAAGGAATTTTTCAGACCTTGAGGTCACCGAAGACATAAGGTACGGCTTTGTGTTCCAGATACTATAGGACTTTGACAATATATTATGGAAGACGCACAATATTTATATTATTATAATCACCTAGGATCGACAAAGATGTACTATGATATTAAGGGAATTTATAGGTGGCACATGATGAACAAAGGAATTGCTTAGTTTGTGGTCAGGTTACCCAATTTTCATCAGGTAAACATTGACCAACAAAACAATGTGGCTTAGTGTAGGATATAGTTATTCCTTTTTGGAAGTGGGTAATAGTGACTATGGATTTTGTCATAAGATAACCCCATTTGTGACATAAGTTTGATTCTGTTTGGGTGATTGCTGATAGACTAATAAAATCAATCTATTTTTTATTAGTTAGGACTAATTTTATGACCGCGGATAATGCACAATAAAAACCGAGATAGTTAGGCTCTATATATCTAAATATCAATTATTTCTACAGAGGGGTATAATTTACAAGTAACCTTTAGAGTTTATGTTCCAAAAGAATTTCGGAATGTAGGTTTATAGAATCACAATCTAATCCTCTAATAGACGGACAGATCGAGAGCATTTTTCAGATGCTTGACGATATGTAATGGCCTAATGGGCATGCGTGCTAGACTCTCAACGTACTTGAGATGATCTCTTGCCTCTTATTGAATTATGTATGATAACAATTATCATTCAAGTTAGGGTGAGGACTCATGAGGCTTTGTAATTGTATGGTTTGAGATGGGTGATTTATGTTGATTGGACATGACTTAGTACATCACGAAGTGATCAATTGAAGCTTATTTGAGAGAAGTTCTCTACAACCCAAAACCACCAATAGTCGTATTCCAACGTGCAATGGTGGGACATAGAGTTTTATGTTGATGATTGAGTATTCCTAAGGTCTTACTATGAAGAGCACAACGAGATTTTGAAATAAGGGTAAGCTTAGTATGAGATTCATCGTGCCATATTACATCCTCCAAGAGGATAATACAAATAATTGATGATCTAGTGGGCTAGAAACTGTTTATCAAGTCTTTCATGTATCGATATTGTGGAATTACATAGGAGGTACTTCTCGGGTTATCCAAGTTTAGGATGTTTAAATCTCAAAGAAGTAGTCATCCCAGAAGTACTAGACCATCAAGTGCAAAGATTGAGGATAAAAATGTGGCTTTTGTACAGGTATTTTGGAGGAACAAAAATGTGAAAGAAATGACCTGGAGGCCAAACATGATATGAGGTCATGATACTCCTAATTTATTCCAACACTAGAGTGAGGGTATGCCATCTTTGATTGTAGTGGCCGAGGTTATCAGTTACTTCCTTCACTTGCAACTATTCATTACAAGTATGATTCTATTTAAATAGTTGTTCATTTAGCTACATCTTGTTAATTTTTTGTATCACCATATGAGGCACCCGAGTTGGACTTTTAATGCATTTCAGGTTTCTAGGTTATTTTTTAGAGGAGAATCTGCAAAAGTTTGGCAACTCCTGATAACTTATTTAGGTTGATTTAATTTTCATTCAAGGATGAATATTGTTGTGATGAAAAAATGAAAACAAAAATCTAACAATAAAGAACACCAAGTTTAACGTGGAAAACCTCTTCAAATCAAAGGTCATGTCACGACCCAAAACGAGCCGCGAGTTGCACCCACAATTATCCTACTATGTGAGCGAACCAACCAATCTAAACCCCAATATTTTAACCAAAATACAATGCGGAAGACTTAAAACTCATTAACGAAATCAATTAAATAACTTCTAAAGTTTATCAATCATTATCCCAAAATCTGGAAGTCATGACCACAAGAACATCTATCCTCAAATTACTAATCTAAGAGTATCTAAGAAGCTAAAATAAGTAAAAAGCTAGTCCATGCCGGAATTTCAAGGCATCAAGACATGAAGAGGAAGATCCAGTCCAAGCTAGAAGCAATAGCTCACCCTGAAATCTGGCTTGATGAAGACTGGCTAGAGTTGCGGTTGAGTTGAAGACGATGGTACGTTTGCTGCACTCCACAATTAACAAAGAAAAACAAATACAAGTAGGGGTCAGTACAAGGCACAAGTACTGAGTAGGTATCATCGGCCAACTCAAAATAGAAAACAGTATATATCAGATAATAACATAAAATCAACTAATATTCTTAACAGGCATACATTAACAATTACTATAACCCTTGGTCACAACACCAAGCACATCACTGAGGACTCAAGCCTCCCCATCATACTCATTTGGAAATTAGTTCTTTACAATTTAGTATATTTCATGATTCAAGATTCATTATCTTTATTCCTCTTGTGTCGGTACGTGACACTCCGCTCCACTACTACTACTATCCTGGTGTCGGAACGTGACCTCCGATCCATATACTATCCTGGTGTCGGAACGTGACACCCGATCCATATACTATCCTGGTGTCGGAACGTGACACTCCGATTCCATATACTATCCTGGTGTCGGAACACGTGACACTCCGATCCATATACTATCCTGGTGTCGGAACGTGACACTCCGATCCATATACTATCCTGGTGTCGGAACGTGACACTCCGATCCATATACTATCCTGGTGTCGGAACGTGACACTCCGATCCATATACTATCCTGGTGTCGGAACGTGACACTCCGATCCATATACTATCCTGGTGCCGGAACGTGACACCCAATCCTCTATTTCTATCCTGGTGTCGGAACGTGACACTCGATCCTCTAATATCATACTATCCTGGTGTCGGAACGTGACACCCGATCCTCTAATCTCATTACTTTATTTCATCAAGCCTTCTTTTATACCAAGGCATCATCATTAACAAGTAAATTTGGGATTTAAGATTCAACAGCCTCATCATGCTAATTCATCACAATTATATAATCACATCATGCAAGCACACAAATAAGCATATAGAAGACTTTATAATACTACCCAATACATATCATTCGCTATTAAGAGTTTACTACGAATAGCATAAACCATAACCTACCTCCACCGAAGAATTGTGATCAAGCAAGCTAATCCTCAAAATCTTTGCTTTCCTCTTCGTTCCTATCTCTCTCGTCGTTTCTCCTCTCTCTTTCTGTCTCTTCTTCTTTTTCCTTATTCAAACTCTTTTTTTTACCCTAATTAGCATATAATTAAGTAAAAAAGATGATAAAATAACCCACTAATTAATTCAAGGTTATCTCTTAACCCCCAGTAATGAATTATTACATTAACCCACTAACTTTATAATTATAAGCATGAATAGTCCAAAACGCCCCTTAAAAACTTTTAATAGAAATCCGACCTAGCCTGGGTTACACAACCTGTGACGGTTCGTCATGGCTGTGACGGTCCGTCGCAAAGTTCAGAGAGTTAATTTCTGTGGAAGATGTGTGATGGTCCGTCGTGCCCACGACGGTCCGTTCTGCCATTCCGTCACGAAGTTCAGAGAGTCGATCCCAGTACCCAAATTTCAGAATTCTAAGTGTTTTGGAACGAGACCCCCTCGACGGTCCGTCGTGCCCATGACGGTCCATCGTGGGATCCGTCGACCAAGACAGTTTTTCCAGAATAAAATCTGCTGCTCAAAACGACTAAACAGGTCGTTACAATAGATACCAATTTACCCATCGTTCGTCCTCGAACGATCCCAAGAAGAAAAACAAGGGCGAAATGGAGTACCTGAATCTGTAAACAGGTGTGGGTATCTTTCTCGCATATCAGCCTCCTTCTCCCAAGTGGACTCTTCAACTGGTCGATTTTTCCATTAAACTTTGATGGATGCAATTTCCCTTGATCTCAACTTGCGGATTTCTCTATCTAGAATGGCAACAGGCTCCTCCTCATAAGTCAAATTCTCATCAAGCAGAACTGAATCCCAACGAATGATGTAGTTTCCATCCCCATGGTATCTTTTCAACATAGACACATGAAATACCGGATGCACTCCTGACAGTCCAGGAGGCAAGTCTAATTCATAAGCCACCTCCCATACTCGCTTAAGTACTTCAAATGGTCCAATATACATTAGGCTTAGCTTACCCCTTTTACCAAACCGCATCACCCCTTTCATGGGTGAAACCTTCAGCAAGACTTGTTCACCCTCCATGAACTCCAAGTCTCTAACCTTTGGATCTGCATATTCCTTTTGCCTGCTTTGAGCCTCTAAAAGCTTTTCTTGAATAGATTTCACCTTCTCTAATGAATCCCTCAAAAGATCAGTACCCCAAGGTCTAACCTCAAATGCATCAAATCAACCAATGGGAGACCTACATCTCCTCCCATACAATGCTTCGAATGGAGCCATATCAATACTTGAGTGATAGCTATTATTGTATGAAAACTCCGCTAAGGGTAAGAAGTTATCCCAATGACCACCGAATTCTATCACACATGCACGACGCATATCCTCCAATACCTGAATCGTTCGCTTCGACTAACCATCGGTCTGAGGGTGAAATGCAGTACTAAGATCCAACTTAGTACCTAATTCAGCATGCAATGTTCTCCAAACTTAGAAGTAAACTTCATACCTCTATCTGATATGATGGAAAGTGGAACTCCATGCAATCGAACAATTTCTGAGATATAGAGTTTGGCTAAGCTCTCTGGATTGTAAGTCACCTTGAACGGAATGAAGTGAGCAGACTTAGTTAATCTGTCCACAATTACCCAAATAGAATCAAACTTACCCAATGTCTTTGGAAGACCAACCACGAAGTCCATTGCAATTCTCTCCCACTTCTATTCAGGAATGGGCATTCTCTGAAGTGTTCCTCCGGGCCTCTGGTGTTCATACTTTACTTGCTGACAATTTGGACATTTGGCAACAAAATCAACAATGTCGCGCTTCATTCTACTCCACCAAAAGTGTTGCTTTAGGTCACGGTACATCTTGGTTGCACCAGGATGTATAGATTATCCGGAACTATGAGCCTCTGTAAGAATAGTGTGGATCAAATCATCAACACGGGGCACACATACCCTTCCCTTAATCCTCAAAACACCTTCCTCATCAATTATTGCCTCTTTAGCCTCTCCTCGCAACACCATATCCCGAATTCGGCTTAGTTTCTCATCATCAAACTGTTTTCCCTTGATCTTGTCAAGAAAAGAAGATCTCGCCGCCTCCACACACGGCCAAAATCCTCCTTCCTCTAGTATTTTCCAGTCTCATAAAGTCGTTAGCCAAGTTTTGGATTTCTCTAGCCAATGGGCGTGTAAAACTTGTAAGTGGGCTAAACTACCCATGCTCCCTGCTTTTCTACTTAAGGCGTCTGCCACAATATTAGCCTTTCCTGGGTGATACAAGATGGTAACATCATAGTCCTTCAGTAGTTCCATCCACCTCCTCTGTCTCAAATTCAAATCCCTCTAAGTAAGACATACTGTAGGCCTAATGATCCGTAAGACTTCACACTTAACCCCATATAGAAGTGTCTCCATTGCTTTAATGCAAACTACCGCAGCCAATTCCAAATCATGGGTCGGTAGTTACGTTCATGCACCTTTAATTGCCTCGAAGCATAAGCAATTACATTCTTCTCTTGCATTAGCACTGCACCCAAACCAGAATAGGATGCATCACAATAAACAATGAAGTTCTTACCCTCTACTGGCAAGGTAAGGATAGGTGCAGTAGTCAGCAAGGTCTTGAGTTTCTGAAATCTTTCCTCACATTCATCCGACCATACAAATTGAACATTCTGCTTAGTCAAGTTCATCGATTGGGAAGCAATAGAAGAGAATCCCTTGACAAATCGACGGTAATAGCTAGCTAAACCAACAAAGCTCCTTATTTCTGACACATTAGTAGGTCTTACCCAATTCCTCACTGTTTCAATCTTAGAAGGATCCACCATCACTCCATCCTTAGAAACCACGTGCCCCAAGAAGGACACTGAATCTAGCCAAAACTCACACTTGGAGAATTTGGCATAAAGCTTTTTCTCCCTCAATACTTCCAACACAATTCTCAAATGCTCCTCATGTTCCTTCTTACTCTTGGAGTATATCAGTATATCATCAATAAATATGATCACAAAGAGATCCAGATATGGCTTAAAAATCCCGTTCATCAAGCTCCTGAAAGCAGCAGGGGCATTCGTAATATCAAAAGACATTACTACAAATTTGTAATGCCCATACCTGGTTCGAAAAGCAGTCTTTGGCACATCCGTTGCCCGTATTTTCAATTGATGATAACCAGATCTCAAGTCAATCTTAGAGAAAACACAAGCACCTTGTAACTGATCGAACAAGTCATCAATGCGAGGAATAGGATACTTGTTCTTAATAGTTACCTTGTTCAACTGCCGTTAGTCTATGCACATCCGAAAACTCCCATCCTTCTTCTTCACAAATAGAACCGGAGCACCCCAAGGCGATGCACTTGGTCTAATGAAACCTTTACTTAACAACTCTTGATATTGGGCCTTTAACTCCCTTAACTCTGCTGGAGCCATTCTATAAGGGGGTATAGAAATGGGGCGAGTACCCGGTTCCAGATCAATGCAAAAATCAATATCTCTATCCGGTGGCATACCAGGAAGGTCTGCAGGGAAAACATCCAGAAACTCACGGACTATCGAAACCGACTCAATTGAAGGTACTTGGGTAGTATCATCCTTGAGGTGTGCCAAGAACGCTAAACACCCTTTAATAACCATTCTCTTAGCACGAAGAAAGGAGATGATACGAACTGGAGTGGAAGTGTAGTCACCCTGCCACACTAATGGATCTGTCCCAGGCTTGGCCAACGTTATAGTTTTAGCATTACAATCTAAGATTGCAAAATTTGGAGAAAGCCAAGTCATACCAGAATTACATCGAAGTCAACCATTTCTAGGATAACCAAGTCTACATGAGTATTCTCCCCACAAAGTCACCAGACAAGACCTATATACCTTTTCAACTATCACAGACTCACCCACGGAGTAGAAACACGAATAGGCATGTCAAGCAATTCACAATGTAAATTAAGACCAGTAGCAAATGAGGAAGATACGTATGAAAATGTGGAGCCAGGATCAAAAATACAGAAGCCATGCAATCACAAACCAAAGATTACCTGTGATAACAGCATCAGATGTCTCCGCTCAGACCGCCCGGGGAAAGCGTAACAATGGGCCCTATCGCCTGTCTTCCCGTTGCCCCTACCATGTTGTGCTGTAGTTGCTCCAGTTTTCCCGTCACCCGACCGTTTTGGTGACCACCATTACCTCGACCACCACGTCCTCCAGAATGACGGCCTCTTCCATGACCACCTCTACCTCTGACTATGGAGGTATGTAACTCTGTTTTGGCAATACCTCTTAATGTGTCCAGTCTCCCCACATCCATAACACTCTCTGATTCAAGCATCGGTCTCTGTGAGAATGACGAAGTGGGAATAACCTCCAACCTCAGAGAAATGTTGACCGGTTTGAGGTGGACCCCCAACTACAGTCTGTAGTGAAGACTGAATGGGTCGG
Organism: Solanum corneliomulleri; assembly: GCA_027704805.1. Taxonomy (NCBI): domain Eukaryota; kingdom Viridiplantae; phylum Streptophyta; class Magnoliopsida; order Solanales; family Solanaceae; genus Solanum; species Solanum corneliomulleri. Next base: position 12,185 of record JAKWIY010000761.1, read on the forward strand.
GCTGGATAACCTCCTGAACCCTGCCCTCTGGAGTAAGAACCATTAAACTCACCTCCCTTAACAAACCTTTTTGATGTCGATGCCATGGTGAAGTCATCTGGCTTCACTCCTTCCACCTCTATCACGAAGTCTACCACTTCCTGAAAGGATTTTGCTGTAGCCGCTACCTGTAAGGCTGAAATCCGCAAATCTGACCTCAACCCCTTCATAAAACGGCGAATCCGTTCTTGTGGACTGAAACAAAGCTGGGTGGCATACCTAGATAATGCACGAAACTTAGCCTCATACGCGGTAACCGACATCCTGCCTTGCTCTAGGCTCAAGAACTCGTCTCTTTTCCTATCCCTCAAGGTCCGGGGGATATATTTCTCCATAAATAAGCTAGAGAATGACGCCCAAGTCATAGGTGGTGCCTGTGCGGGTTGACACTCAACATGTGACCGCCACCACATTTTGGCATTTCCCTGAAATTGATAGGTTACGAACTAAACGCCAAATCGTTCTGTTTACACCCAATTTTGACCCACATCAGTATCAATTAATTATCGAGCTTCGTGAGTTTTCCAAATTATTTAAGTAGGTTAGTTTTATAATCTTGCAAAAATTTAAAAAAAAAAAAAGGAAAAATAATAATAAAAAATGAATAAATATATATATATATTATATATATATATAATACATATATAACGCGGATTTTATGCTACTTATCATAACTTTAGATAGTATATATTACATAATTATGTATATAGTTTATATATCATATGATTATTCAAAAAACAATCAAAATATACATTTAAATGTTTTATTAAACTAGTTTATCTAAATTATAATTATACTTGTGAATCGCTATTTTATAAATAATTATGTTACCCAAATAAACAGCTCGTCAATAAATTTATATTGAATTCGTTTTGTTTTAAATCGATTTGCTCATATTAATTTAACTCATTTTCCTTTAATCCTTTTGAGGAACTGAACTTGGGTCCTTCCCTCCTAAGTTTTACTTCCTAATTCCCAGGCCCAATTTATTCCCAACCCAATCCCTTTAATTTAATCCCCACTCCACCATCAGGCGACACCAAATCAATGCCTTTACCCAATTCCCAAGCCCACTCCCTTCTACTCTCTTTATTTTCAGGTTGAAGGCCCAATCCCTTTTACCCCACCAATTTAAAACGACCCAAATCAATTCCCAGGCCCAAACAAATAATCCAGCCCACCAAACTAAATCTGACCCAACCTCTTTGACCCGTTCTGACCCGACCCGCGCTAAATTCCCTTCCCTCTCCCCCTCTCCTTCGTCGATAATCCCCCATACACGACCCCAAAAAGCGCAGAAAAATAGAACACCAGAAAACCCCTCTCTCACCCGCGTCTCTCCCCCACGCTCTCTCCCTTCCTCTCATCCTCCCCTCGTGTCTCCCCCACGCGAGCTTCCCCTCTCGACAGCACGCTACCCAGAAAACAGAACACCCACGCCATTTCTTGAAAATGCCAGAAAACGCAGAAGCTGCGTACGAAAAAGCAGCCTCCAGCCACGTTTCTCGTCTCCCCACGCGACTTCTCTCTCCACCAACGTCTCCTTCTCCAAACCATCGCAGCAGTGCAATGCTTTCGGCTGTGGCAGACCTGCATTTTTGGCTGTGGCAGACCTGCGTTTCGTCCTTGCAGCGCGAGATCATTCCACGTCTTGCCTCAAGGACGATTGGAGCGATCCCAGCCATCCTCTCCCCTCTTTCCATTTCCGCAAAGGGCGAAATTTTCAGGGAAAAGGTGTTGCTCCAATAAGGGAAACGATTTTGAATTTCAAATTCGAAATGGGCCATCGTCGATACCGCCTAAATTTCGAAACCCTAGTTTTGTTGGATTCTATATAAACCCCACCTCTCTTCAAAACGGGGTTGGAGATTCTTGAGTTTAAAAAAGAATTTTCAGAGAGAGAGAATTGAGAAATCGTTGGCTGGAGTTCTTGTTTCTTTTATTGTCATCTAAACTAAAAAGTTACAGAGGTTTAGAATTTTGGGTTGGGCGTTTGAGGGTTGGAAAAATTTTCAGAGAGATTTGGCTTCCCTTTGTGTTGGTTAGACGGTTTGGTTAGAAAAATTGTGTTGAAATTAAGAGAAATAGTCCTTGGCTTCACTGTTCTTTAGAAAGAAAGGTTTCGAAAATTCCAGCAATATCGCTCCATCACAAAGGACTTGCAAGTTGATTGATTCCGCGACTCGTGTTCCTCCTTTGTGTTCGCGTCTTTCCGTTCGGTGTGAGGTCGTCATTTCTCTGCTCCGTTCATTCTCATTCCGGTTTGCTGCTCCTCAACAGGTAATTCCTCCATTCTATACTATTTGCTCGTCTTCCTTCATCTCGAAATGGTCTCTTCTGTCGCTCATTGCTTTGTTGGGTTTGTTCTAGCTCGTTTTATGTCGTGGCTGCTGAAGAAGTTTTGATTAACTTTTCTGAAGTTGTTGTTTCTTCTTATATGGAAGTTTGGCGTTTGTTCTTGGTTTAAGTATATTTATTCAATTGCTTCAGTGTGTGTATACTGCTGGTTGTGATGCTGTTTATTTAGTCTGTTGGTCCGCTGCTTCGTTGTTTTTGTGTGTCAAGCATGTCGGAACATTCGAATGATTGAGTACATGGCCTGTCCTAGTATGTTTCTGGCAAGTGTTCCGTTTCTTTCTTTGTTGTTATGTTGAGTTGTACGTATTCGTGTTTTTGCTTGTTTCTTCAAGCCTTGCCTCCCTCCTCTCGTACCTATGCTAAGTTGGCTATTACTTGCCACTTACTCGATAGCATTTTGGTATGACGGGTATGTCTTTGGAGGTTTCATCGACGCAATGGTACTGTCGAGTCAAACCTACGGGATTCGCAGTCGAACATGACCCTGCTGTTTTTTTTTTGGGAGTCTTCCTGCAATCTTTCACTCACAGATTAGCATTATTTTGTGAGATGAAGCATGGTCTTGAAATCTGTGATTGAGGGTTTATTTGTCGTGTTAGTTCTTGTGTTAGCAGCATGCTCGTTCCTAAGTTTCATTTTTGATTGTCGTCGTTTCGTATATGTGATCTAAAGGGTGTGTTTAAGCTATTGGATTCGTGATTTTCGTGTAGAGGTCATTTCATGAGGATCATTCGAGCTTGTTTCATTTACCTTGTCTAAATCTGATTGGGTTCTTCGGTCTGATTTGGAGTTTGTGTTGATAACTTCTTCGTTGAAGATGATTCTTGAAGTATTACCCAGTTGCCCTCATGTCGTCTAGCCGTTTCATGGAGTCGGTTTGTTTCCATCTGTTTTAAAAAATTCGAAGTTTACTTTCATGTTTGTTGTCACATGTGCTATTAGCTTCGCTCCTTCTTCTTTGTTAAGTTATTTCTTGCGATTTTTGAGCCTATTGTTTTGTCATGTTCCTTTTGATTGCCTAGTTTAAAACTCAAACTTTGGTTAGAGTGATTCACCTAGCAGCTGGAACTAGTCGAGGTTTGCATATAGTATATATATATCACTTAAGCAATGGACTGTTGGGATTGATAAGGCTAGTTCTGTGTCCTTTTTCCTTCGCTGTTTATGATAAAATCTATCAATCTCAGGATGACCATCAGTGTTAATTATACCTATTTGTGTGGATTGTCTTAAGTTGTAATATTATCTATTACTAATACACTGCCTTTTGTTGGTATTGCATGAGAATTTCAATGGGGGTCTTGCTCGGACTCCACACTCTTCCTTGCCTTTCGGAAGAGCCTTAAAGGGCTCAAAACCCTTTGCATTCAAGTCACAAATTCGGATCGCGGAGATGAAGAAAATCCAAGAATGGACTAGAAGATTTCCTTAGCTTCTTTTTAATATATTTTGCATTTTATTTGTTTTGTAATGGTCATAAGCCTCGTCGTTTCCATTCCTATATTTTTTTTTGTATGTTAGATTAGGACAGGTGATGAAATGGGTCGAAACCCAAAAAGAAAACAGGTGGGTCAAAACTCAGTCAAGGCGAATAGAACCGAGTTTGGGACCCAAAATCCCTCTCTCTCTCTCTCTCTCTCTTCCCTTTTATTATTCGTTTTATGTTTGCTGAATGTCGTTAGTTAGGGTTAGAAGAATCCAAACCCCATCGAACGCGTTTCATTTTATTCAAACTTAAAAATGAAAACTAATTTCTAAACTTATTTGTTTCAATGTGTAGAGCTTGTTTAGATAAACCTTAAGAAAGTTTAACTCAGAAATACACTCGCAAAATTGCAAGATAATATTTCGAAACTTGTAAATTTGTTTTAAATATTTCAACTTGTAAATTTGTCTAAATGAAACTTTAATAAGTTCAACTTAAAGATTTGCAAAAGTTAAAAAAAAAAAGTCAAATAAGTTAATCGCCGGAAAACCGTAAGTTAGCGGAGTGTGTTAGGTGCCTTACACCTTCCAAAGACATTAATAAGAATTCTGAACCCCCTAAAATATTTGCAGAACAAATTTTCTGTTTAAATTGTTTTGGAAATAAGTTTTCTTGATTTTTCTTTAAAAAATTAAGTGGCGACTCCTAAAAGTCGAAAATTTTTTAAAATAAAACAAACTCTTTCGAAATTCATTTTTCGATAAAACAGAAATGGCGACTCTGCTGGGGAAACTTGGAGGATTCTAACCTTAAGACTAACTCTATTTGACTAATTTGTATTAACTGTTTATTGTTTAGTTCTAAAATTTTTCTTAGAAATGATTTCTCATGGCATATTTCCGATATATATATAGTATATTAAAGGACGGTTTGCGGAACCGCAGCCGGACTTTTTTTATACTCACCCTGTTCGAAATTAGCGGCAATTTATTGGTTCGTTAGGCGTCCAATGGTTGTCGCGAGTTTCAGCCCAAATTGTCCGTTTGGGTTCCCGGTCCTTTCAAAAGCCACTCTTAGTCAACTAGCGTAGAGCCGAGCCAAAATCCCGAACGTAAGAGCATTTGAACTAAGACGACCCAACGCCCAAGGCGCGTTGGGCCCATTAGAAGCCCACCTTGTGTCTATTTGGCCCAAATTGCCAAAAAACAGACAATCATGCTTACGTGTTAATTGAAGGATGTATATGCATTTTTAAAAAAATCAATTTATTGTCTACGGGGCGGGGGGTTGACTAATTTTGATATTTATTTTTGTAGGATGAATCCGGCACACAAACCTTTGAAAACAAGAATGGTTACTATCCCCGACCCTTTCCTCAAAGTGTGGTGGAGGTTCATGAACAACGATGATAAAAGGGTCGTTCAGAAACACATAGGTCATCTCCCGTCGTTGTTAGAGATGAATGCGTGGCCTGGCTTAATTGGAACGATGGTGAAATTCTGGGATAGCGAGAATATGGTTTTTCGATTCGGGGAAGTAGAGTTGACGCCGACTATAGAAGAAATTCTTATCAGTTATGAAAGTGTCGCCATGTGCAACAAAAGGAAACGACATCCAGATACAGATCTCCTAAATCCTATAACATGGGATTTCGCCAAAATTAAAGAGAAGTTGTCATTGGTTAAAGCCGAGTGGATGGACAAGCTCCCTGGCCCGAATATACCATTCAGAAAGTTATATTATCGATTTGGGCGTGCAAGGGCTTATGAGAAACATAAAGACGAGTTCGTCTCAAAAGAAAAATGGAAAGAGACGCGTCCCCTTGCATTTGCGATATGTTTGCTCGGCACGATGGTTTTTCCCCAAGGGCCAAAATACACTATTCATCCTAGTGTATTTATGGTCACTCATGCCATTTTTATGGAGTGGATTACAAAACATCAACAAAGTACTACACTTTAGCGCCTATGATTCTGGCCGACATCTACAGGGCTTTAGACAAGTGTCAGAACGGAGAACGCTTCTTTCAAGGGTGTAATCTGATACTACAGTGGTGGATGATGCGTCATTTAATCAAAACTCATAACCCAAAAGAACCAGATCCCTTAAGACGATCCGACGAGCTACATAGTCATGACTGGTGGTTGTATCACAATCGTTGCAACAAGACTGGAGGAGAGAGTTTTTGGTATCCGAGGCTTCGAGGGCTGAGAGAAGAAGACGTACAATGGTCAATAGATAGTTTGGTGGTAACTAAGAATATGGTGGTTCGAACTGAAAAAGTCCCTTATTTGGTATTTGCTGGATTAAGAGGAACTAGACCATATGCTCCCGGTCGAGTTCTGAGGCAACTAGGAGGGAAACAAGAGTTGCCCCAGATTGCAGATATGAGGAAATTCGTAACTGACCACGAGAATGGGCGAGTTGCATTTTCTGAAGACATGCGTAGGATGTGGAGATCTCGAAGAGTGTTGGGTGAGCCTGTACCAGATAGGTTTCGTCCAGAATGTTCGAGGGAGTACAAAGAATGGTTAAAAAAGAGTCTCGCTGGAACAATTGAGCCTGGTCCAAACGTTCCTCACATTATTGCCGATGTTGGAGCCAAACATCAAGTCCGACTTCACCGCCTTCAAGAGAAGTTTGATAAGAGTGAATTAGAGCATCAACGTCGTCATTCCGAAGATGCCAAAGTCATAGCTCGATTGAAACAAGAACTACGAAGTGCCAGACAATGCATGACAGAGTTAGATGATAGCATGGAGCGACAGATTCAATCGATAGAGGGGTTCAGTCATCAAGAAGGAGCTCGATTGGCGAGAGATCATCTCTGGGCGAATAGATATGCCATGTGGGAAGAGGTCAACATCGCCAAGAGGACCAGACTTGGCGAAGGATCAGAGGAGGCCTGATTTTTACCATCCCCTGCGTGGGACTGTTTTATTTGTACTTTTTTTTGTAATTTATTTTCAGGACTATTTTCTGTTTTATGTTTATCAGACATTTTGGATGCTATTAATGAAATATTGTGGGGATAATAATCGGGTTTAAAAAGCATATACATCCTTCAATTCGTTAGGCCTACCCTTGGCACAAAAGGGTCACATGCATGTTTAGGACGTGGTATATATGTTTAAATGTTTATGTGTTATGTCGCTATGATTGAGGATATCGTAAACCCACTCCTATCCAAAATTCCAAAGAATATACAGAAGCCACTATTACAAAATTCCGATCAAAATTCCCGAGTCTCAAGTTTCTCACTCAAAAATCCATCTCCCATACCATAAATCCTAAATACCGCTCTATCATCTCAGGAAAGTTGAATCACCGCTATGGACAAAGGCAAGAACGTCCAGACGGAGCTCACTGAGGAGGAATTGCGAAGAAAGATCGAGCGAGTCACTCGAGAGATTCAGAAGGTTAAGGAGGAAGGGCTCAAAGTAGACATGACCACGGCGATCTACAAAGCTGCGGTCACGACCTTGGATGAAGATCTGGCGTCGCAGATAAAGAGAAAGAAGGAGGTTGAGATGGAAACCGAAAGCCTAAGGAAAAGGTTGAACTTGCTTCGTTTGGAGATACACGAAGGAAAGGCGAGAGAAGCAAAGATAGATATTGAGACTGCCGTGTTGTTGGCCAGAAGTGCGGCACTCGACGAGGAATTGGCGACCCATAGCAACTTAAAGGGCGGAAAATACCTCGCCCGTGATCAGGGAGCAGATAACAGTGGCCCCAACCGTGAAGTAATTGAGGAGGACGATGAGGAGGAAATCGTCTACAAGCCTCCATTTCCGACTGTCTGAAAGGAAAGGAATGACGCAGCCACAAGACAAGAAATCGCCAAATGTTGTCTTCTAGAAATTTCAATGTTGTTTTTCAATTCCCTTGTAATCACAATGAAAGAATGAATGAAAATTTTTCATCCTAAATCCGAACTACGTTGGGCCTGAATTCTCCTTGTGAGATACGTAGGCAGCCTTCCCGGCCCGGCCCCTATCACAAAAATTTTCATTCTCCTCCGTATTACGAGATACGAAGATAAGATCAACGGGCGTCAAAAAGCAGCTGCAAGAAGACCATAGCTCAACGTGATTCAGCTTTCCCGAGATAGCGCTAAACAAACAAATTCCTGTTTGTTCAGAATATATTTCCGTCCTCATTCGTGGGTTAAGATATCCTCAAACAAAGCGACTTGTGTGTTTATCTGTTTTCTGTGCGATATTATGCATTTTGTACTCCGGATATGCACTAACAAATTTGCCTTTGAGTTGTTTTACCTCTCAGGTACCTCTTACTGATCTGTGTCGATAAAGCTGGCAGATCACCACTACTTCACCAGATCAAAGGGTCCCGCAGATTCCTTCCCTGGACCAAAGGCAAATACAGACATGGGAGACAATAATGAACAAGTCAGCCTCACAGACGACGTGGTGGCTCAGCCCACCGCGGCAGAGCAGAATGAGCTTATTGCGCAGCTAATGCAGCAGATAGAAGATCTGAGGGTAGAAATGCAGCAAAGGCAAGATACGCCTCCACCTGGGTTTGGCCCCAACTTTCTCGACGCGAGACCTCCTACATACTTCCCCTCGTCCAACTCGGATCCTACTCAGCACCGTCCATCGACACCCATGCGTAACCCGTCCAGGATAGATATGACCACCCAAAACCCCCAATACGCGTCAGTCTCCTATCAAACCCCCTCACCACTTCTAAACAATACTCCACAAATGCCACCACACCCCCAAAATACTCAAACAGCCGCACTACCCCAAAATCAAACCCAAAATCCCACCCCCTTCAATTCCCAAACACCGCATCCCCACTTGACCCAAAACACCAATCCCCAAAATTATCTGCAGAATTATCAAACTGCACAAAACGTACCGAGCCCTTCCATAGCTCCACCCCTCCCTAAAAGAACCACCTTCCAAGTTCCCATCCCGGTCGAGCATGAGGTACACGGTTCCGAGCTGGAACATTACGAGGAGCAAGAAAGAGAGTGGAGGGCGAGGGAAGAAGCGAAGGTAGACATAAAGGAGGAGATCAAAAGGGCAATGAAAGAATTGCAATGCACTCCAGACGTCGCCGGGTTAAGCTACGCAGAACTATGCATCCACCCAGACTTGAACCTGCCTGAAGGGTTCAAGATCCCGAAGTTTGATACCTTCAGAGGGGTGGGCAACCCCATGGCACACCTAAGAGCGTACTGTGACCAACTCGTAGGAGTTGGCAAAGATGAAGCGTTGCTGATGAGGTTGTTCAGCCGGAGCCTGTGCGGTGAGGCCCTGGAATGGTTCACGTCGCATGAGACTCGACAATGGCCCAGTTGGAGTGCACTGGCTAAGGATTTCATCGACAGATTCGCATACAACGTCGAGATAGTCCTTGATCGGTACTCCTTGGAGAAGATGAAACAGAAGCCCACAGAAAGCTATCGAGAGTTCGCGTACAAATGGAGGAAAGAGGCAGCGAGGGTGAGGCCTCCAATGACACAGAAAGAGATCGTAGAGGTTTTCGTGCGGGTGCAGGAGCCCGAGTATTATGACAGAGTCATATTATTAATCGGCGCCAAGTTCGCCGAGATAGTCAAAGTAGGTGAGACTATCGAAGATGGCCTTAAGTCGGGAAAGATAGCCCGAGTGTCTGCATCGCCTGGGTCTTCCGGACTGGTAAGGAAGAAAAGAGAGGAGGTTAACGCTATCTCACACGGGGGAAGAAAGGCCCCCAGAAACTTACCACGGCCCCAAGGCCGCTCCAACCCTCCATCAAAGCCTCATCAAGCCTACCGTCAACAATCAAATCATTCCGGCCACTACAATGCTGCCCCCCCTTATCCACATGCCCATATTTTGTCGTATCAGAATCCGCCCCAAATTCCCCAAAATTTTCCCTCCTTATATCCAACCTACCCCAAAGCTTATCAAGTCCCTCCCCATTACCAGAATGTCGCTCCCAGCTGCGCTAATGTACAGCCAAGCTATCGAGCACCGTCCCCGCATATCAAATACAAACCCCAGCATATCAAAACCCCCATCCAAATTACCAAGCCCCAATGCCAAACTACCAAACAAATCCCTACCCCAGAACCCAAGCTCCACGACCAAATGCCCGCAGTTATCAACAAGTCCCTCCCCCTCAACAGGGCGGGTATGATCCCCCTCGCCCCAGGTCTGAGAAGAAGCCCTCCAGAAGCTTCACCGTGTTGGCTGAAAGCAGAACTAAATTGTTCGAAAGATTATCCGCGGCCGGATACATCCACCCTGTGGGGCCCAAGCCCGTGGATGTCAATTCCAGATTCTACAGACCGGAGCAGAGATGTGCTTATCATTCCAACAGTGTTGGACATGATACAGAAGACTGTATCAATCTCAAGCACAAGATCCAGGACTTGATTGACCAGGAAGTGGTCTCCCTTCAGCCTGCGGCGCCAAACGTCAACACGAATCCGTTGCCAAATCATGGGGGTGGAAACATCAACATGATAGAAATTGACGAAGATGAGCGTGAAACCAAGAGAATTACTCCTGTTGTTCAGGAAGACTTGGAAAGGGCTGTCGCTTCTTTAAGCGTCAGGGAAAAGGGAGAGTTCGTCATTCTGACACCTGCAAAGGCTGTTGCCTTGGTGCCCTCAAAGACTCTCGCCAAACCCAAGTTTGTGATAGAAACGGCCGTGGCTCAAGGCATGACTAGATCGGGCAGATGTTACACTCCTGACGAGCTTGCTCTCGGAGGACAAAAGAAAGATCATGCCAAGAGACCGATCAGCGAAGCAGAAGCCGAGGAGTTCTGGAGGAGAATGCAGCCCAAAGACTACTCCATTGTCAAGCACTTGGAGAAGACTCCAGCCCAGATTTCTGTGTGGGCCCTATTGATGAGCTCCTGGTCCCACAGACAGGCTTTGATGAAAGCCCTGGATGATACATATGTGCCCTCGGGTATGAGCAGCGACAATGTAGCTGCTATGATTCACCAGGTCATTCGGGGACACCGCATCAGTTTCTGCGATGATGAATTGCCGGCCGAAGGGAGGTCCCATAACAAAGCCCTACACATCACCGTGATATGTCGCGGAAAGGTCATCAAACATGTTCTGGTAGACGACGGATCTGGCCTAAACATATGCCCCTTGTCCACGCTGAAGCAGCTGAGGTTTGACCTCGGAAAGTTAGAGCAAAACCAGGTCAATGTGAGAGCATTCGATGGTGTGCAGAGAGAGACGTTAGGAGCGGTGAACTTGACCATCCAAATGGGCCCCGCAGAATTCGAGGCGAAGTTCCAGGTGTTGGATATCGACACCAGCTATAACCTTCTTTTGGGAAGGCCATTCATTCACATGGCTGGAGCCGTCCCCTCCACTCTCCACCAAATGATGAAACTGGTGTGGAAAAATGAAGAACTGGTTATTCAGGGTGAAAAGGGCCACTCAGGCAAGCAGGTGCCGGTCTTGGACGAGACGCCGCAAACTTCGGATTTCTACACGGTGGAGTTGGTAAATGCCACCGATGAGAGCTTGGCCCCACAGACTCCCATGCCGGCCGTGTACAGAATGATTGCCACGGTAATGCTGCAGAGCGGATTCGAACCAGGTTCCGGACTAGGAAGGAATGCCCAAGGGATCATCGAGCCAGTTCCCTTCCTTGCACAGGGATCAAAGTATGGTTTGGGGTACATCCCCACAGATGATGATATGAAGATGAAGAGGAGAAGGGATCAAGAGTTGACTAAGCCGATCCCGCATCTCTATCACTCCTTTCCAGTCCGGGAGCATGCCGAGGCTGAAGACGACGGGGAAGGAATCTGTGACCTTTTCAAGGAGATCAATGTCGTCATCGAGGAGGAGGCTGAGCCAGCTGGCATTCGTGATGCTGAACCAGGGGAGACGCTGCATAATTGGACGTCCACGCCAATCTTGATGTCCCGAACTCTGTGGTAGAAAGGGGTTATTTTATGCATACCAAAATCGGTGGTCGTCCGGAAGAGGCCCGAGACCCACCATTTCTGCATTTTCTTGATTTTGAATTTTGTTATGATGTTTAAAAGGCGACATGGCCTTGTGCCATGACCCAAGTTTGCATTTTGATTCGATTTAAATGAAAGCCTCCTTATTTTGACTTTGTTTATTCAATTGCTTGTTATATTTAACTTTCCTAATTTTGTCTGTTTATGATTTCAGTAACGTAAGTTACAAACCTGCCAATGTCATGTCATGTCATGAGCTAAACGAGCAAAATGAGGCAGATGACGACGAGGTTGATGACTACAACGAACAAAAGTGGGGAACCGGACTATGTGGCAGAAGAATTTCGACAGTTTGAGAATCAACATAAACCGAATCTGGAGGAAACAGAGACGGTGAATTTGGGAGATTCAGAATGTGTCAAAGAGGTTAAGATCAGCACCCACCTGAATGAAACTCAGAAGAAGAGCCTGGTTCATCTGCTTGCGGAATACAGTGATGTGTTCGTTTGGGAAGTCGTTGACATGCAAGGGTTGAGTACCGATGTCGTATCTCATAAGCTACCTATCAACCCAGGGTTCGAGCCGGTGAAACAAAAAACTCGGAAATTCAAGCCTGAATTGAGTTTGAAGATTAAGGAGGAAATCACCAAGCAGATAGAGTCTCGATTGGTAGAAGTAACGCAATATCCCACCTGTTGGCAAATGTCGTTCCGGTCGCCAAGAAAGATGGAAAAATCAGGATTTGTGTCGATTACAGAGATCTCAAAAAGGCTAGTCCAAAGGATAATTTTCCGTTGCCAAATATCCATATTTTGATTGACAATTGTGCCAAACATGAGATGCAGTCATTTGTGGATTGTTACGCGGGTTATCACCAAATCTTGATGGATGAGAAGACGCAGAGGAAAAAAACGGCATCATCACCTTGGGGGTGTATCACTACAGGGTAATGTCGTTGGCCAAGAACGCCGGTGCTACTTACATGAGAGCCATGACGACTATCTTTCATGACATGATTCACAAGGAAATTGAAGTGTACGTGGACGATGTCATAATCAAATCCCGCGAGAGTTCGAATCATTTGACACACCTGAGAAAATTCTTTGAACGTTTGCGTCGCTACAACTTGAAGCTAAATCCCGCCAAATGTGCTTTTGGAGTACCAGCTGGGAAGTTGTTGGGGTTTATAGTCAGCAGGAGAGGTATTGAGCTTGACCCTTCCAAGATTAAGGCAATTATAGAGTTACCTCCGCCGAAGATGAGAAAAGAGGTGATGAGTTTCTTGGGGAGGTTGAACTATATCAGCCGGTTTATAGCACAATCAACAGTAGTGTGAGCCTATTTTCAAGTTGTTGAAGAAAGATGCCCCGACTAAGTGGACTGAAGAGTGGACTCGGGAGCTCTTTCGACGCTATCAAGAGCTATTTGTCTAACCACCAGTATTGGTTCCTCCGCGAGAAGGGAGTCCTTTGTTGCTGTATTTGTCTGTTTCAGATAACGCCTTTGGATGTGTACTTGGTCAACACGACGAGACAGGGAAGAAGGAAAAGGCTATCTACTACATAAGCAAGAAATTTACTCCGTACGAGTCTCGGTACACTTTGCTGGAATGAACATGCTGTGCTCTGACGTGGCTTGCCCAAAAATTGAGGCACTACCTGTCTTCATACACTACATATCTCATTTCCAGAATGGATCCATTGAAGTACATCTTCCAGAAAGCAATGCCGACTGGAAAGTTAGCTAACTAGCAAATGTTGTTGAGTGAGTTTGATATCGTGTACGTGACTCAGAAGGCAATAAAGGCACAAGCTTTGGCTGATCATCTTGCGGAAAATCCCATTGACGAAGAATATGAACCTCTCAAGACATATTTTCACGATGAAGAAGTGTCATTTGTGGGTGAAGATATTTCTGAAGCGTACCCAGGTTGGAGATTATTCTTTGATGGAGCGGCGAATCACCAGGGTAAAGGTGTTGGAGCAGTCTTGATATCAGAATCTGGTCAGCACTATCCCATGGCAGCTAAACTACGATTCAACTGCACAAACAACATGGCCGAATACGAAGCTTGTATTCTTGGTTTAAAAATGGCCATCGACATGAGTGTTTACGAGTTATTGGTTATCGGAGATTCAGACCTTTTGATTCATCAAGTTCAAGGAGAATGGGCTGTGAAAAACCCGAAGATTGTACCTTACGTACGATATGTGCAAAATTTGTGCAAAAGGTTTCGCAAGATCGAGTTCAGACATACTCCCAGACTACAGAATGAATTAGCTGATGCTCTTGCCACCATATCTTCAATGATCAAACACCCGGATACTGATTACATTGACCCGCTGGATATAGAGTTGAAGGAACATCCAGTCCATTGTTCACACGTTGAATCAGAACCAGATGGTTTGCCTTGGTATTTCGACATAAAGAGATACTTGGAGTCTGGGACATATCCAGAAGACGCTACATCTAATCAAAAGAAGTCGATACGTCGTATGGCTCTCAATTTCTTTCTGAATGGAGAAGTCCTGTATAGGAGGACTCCAGATTTGGGTCTTTTAAGATGTGTAGATGCTGCTGAAGCTGTGAGGCTTATTGAACAGATACATGCTGGAGTTTGCGGTACACACATGAATGGGCTTACTTTGGCAAGAAAGGTTCTTCGAGCTGGTTATTTCTGGATGACTATGGAGAATGACTGTTGCAAATTCGTGCAAAAATGCCACAAATGTCAAGTGCACGGCGATCTGATACGGGTGCCACCTCACGAACTTAATGCTATGAGTTCACCTTGGCCATTTGTAGCTTGGGGAATGGATGTCATCGGTCCTATAGAGCCAGCCGCTTCTAATGGACACAGATTCATTTTGGTTGCCATTGATTATTTCACCAAGTGGGTGGAAGCAGCCTCTTACAAGTCGGTAACCAAGAAAGTGGTGGCCGACTTTGTCCGCAACAATCTGATATGCAGATTTGGAGTTCCAGAATCCATCATTACTGATAACGGTGCAAATCTCAATAGTCATCTGATGAAAGAGATATGTGAACAATTTAAGATTATTCACCGAAGGTCAACTGCTTATCGCCCTCAAATGAACGGAGCTGTAGAGGCCGCCAACAAGAATATCAAGAAAATTCTGAGGAAAATGATTGACAAACAGCGAGGTTGGCATGAAATGTTGCCATATGCTCTACTCGGTTATCGAACAACGGTCAGAACATCGACTGGGGCTACTCCATACATGCTAGTATATGGAACAGAGGCAGTCGTACCTGTTGAAGTCGAGATACCGTCACTGAGGATCATCCAAGAAGCTGAATTAAGTAACGCTGAGTGGGTTAGCAAACGGATTCAATAACTAGCTTTGATTGATGAGAAGAGAATGGTCGCCGTTTGTCATGGCCAGTTGTATAGACAAAGAATGACTCGCGCTTTTCACAAAAGAGTAAGAGCCGGAAATTTTGAAGTTGGTCAGTTGGTTCTTAAGCGTATTTTTCCTCATCAAGACGAATACAAAGGAAAGTTCGCACCAAACTGGGAAGGTCCTTACATGGTTCGCAAAGTACTATCTGGAGGTGCTTTAGTCTTGTCAGAGATGGATGGCGCTGTATGGCCCAATCCTATCAACTCAGATGCTGTCAAGAGATACTACGCGTGAAGTTCGTTTTGCATTTTATATCATTTACTAGTAATCTTCTGTTTGCTTGTATTTGTTCGAATTTGAACTCTTATCCCTCTTGTAACGAACTACGTCTTACCTGAATTCTCGAGAACGAGATACGTAGGCGGCCTATGTCGGCTTCGGTCACCCCATTTATCCCCTTTAATTATTTCTTTGCCCTAAACTACGTTAGACCTGAATTCTCAAGAATGAGATACGTAGGCGGCCTTTGTCGGCCTCGGTCGGTTTCTTTGTAAATTTATTCTTGTTAACCTTTAAGGGGAACTACGTTTGACCTGATTCCTGCCTCAACGGGATACGTAGGCGCCACAATGGCTCGGTCATATATCTCGTAAGTTATATTTACCCATTCTACAATAGAAACTGGGACAGAATTTTGAGAGGGACTAAAAAATTCTCCAGAAGGAACCTTCTCTTCAGCGGATCAAACTAAAGACATTTCGAATTTGCGACTGGGACAAATTTTTTGAGAAGATCTCAAAAATTCCGCGATCTAATCGGTTACAATGGAAAGATGAGCAAGACACTAAACTGGGACGGAAATTTTGAGGATGGCCTCAAAATCTCCGTCATGGGTCTTCCCTACAAGTCCGGAATGCCTCTGAAATTCATTTCAATAAGCGTCGGACTCAAAGAAGCTCGTTAAGCCTGACATGACATGACTTGGCAGTGACTTTTTCGAGATACTATTTCTTAAAATTTCTTATTTCTCTTAAAAATTTCCCTTTTATATTTCATCTGTTTTAGCATAAGATATTTTCTTATCTATCAAGAGTCAGGAAATCTGGAAATCAACCGGAGATATCAAGACAAGGAGCAAACAACCGAAGGGATCGACACAGATCAATATGTTTAAAACTGACAATTTTTATGTGGATGCAGGTTTATAGCTTTGCTTCGAAATCGGCCGAATTCTTCCGACGGATGAATACGGAGAAGGAGAAAACTATCTCCAATACCAGTGATTTTATTGAAAGGAGGAAGCATTTCATATCGTTTATGACAAGATGCTTGTGAATGTGTTTGTTTATTTCAAGCCATTCCCCAATATATGAAATTTACAAAGTGCCTGGCCAGATTCAAAGGTGAATCAAACAAGAATCTCAGTGAAAATTTCACGATTTCTATAGAAGACGCTATTTGCATTGCGTTATCAAAGCAAGATGATTATTTTCGATCAAGACAATGCATTACTTCAGAAGAGATAGTTATGCAATTATTATTTTATCATTATCGATCAAGTCGATATATTATTTGGAGGTCGTCTTGCCTTTACTATCCATGGGGGCGATATAAATATTCATGCATCGCGGAAGTCATATACTGCTGAAGAATCATGCATCGCGGAATCATGCATCGCGGAATTCATACTGCTGAAGAATCATGCATCGCGAAATTTATACTGCTGAAGAATCATGCATCGCGGAAATCATGCTTCACGAGTCATTAATTATGCACGACGAGAAGATTTCATGCCTCGTCAAAATTTATGCATCGCGAGAGGACTTCATACCTCGCTGAAATTTATACATCGCGAGAAGACTTCATACCTCGCTGGAATTTATGCATCACGAGAAGAATCATGCATCGCGGAAATCATGCATCGCGGAAATCATGCTTCGCGAGTCATAATTATGCACGACGAGAAGATTTCATGCCTCGTCAAAATTTATGCATCGCGAGAGGACTTCATATTTTGCTGAAATTTATACATCGCGAGAAGACTTCATACCTCGCTGGAATTTATGCATCACGAGAAGAATCATGCATCACAGAAATCATGCATCGCGTAAATCATGCATCGCGAGTCATTAATTATGCACGACGAGAAGATTTCATGCCTCGTCAAAATTTATGCATCGCGAGAGGACTTCATACCTCGCTGAAATTTATACATCACGAGAAGACTTCATACCTCGCTGGAATTTATGCATCACGAGAAGAATCATGCATTGCGGAAATCATGCATCACGGAAATCATGCATCGGAGTCATTCATTAATTATGCACGACGAGAAGATTTCATGCCTCGTCAAAATTTATGCATCGCGAGAGGACTTCATACCTCGCTGAATTATACATCGAGAAGAAGACTTCATACATCGCTGGAATTTATGCATCACGAGAAGAATCCATGCCTCGTTGAAAATCATGCATCGCGGAAATCATGCATCGCGAGTCATTAATTATGCATGACGAGAAGATTTCATGCCTCGTCAAAATTTATGCATCGCGAGAGGACTTCATACCTCGCTGAAATTTATACATCGCGAGAAGACTTCATACCTCACTGGAATTTATGCATCACGAGAGGAATCCATGCCTCGTTGAAAATCATGCATCGCGAGAGTCATATACTGCTGAAGAATCATGCATCGCGGAAATCATGCATCACGAGTCAAATTATGCACGACTAGAGATTTCATGCCTCGTCAAAATTTATGCATCGCGAGAGGACTTCATACCTCGCTGAAATTTATACATCGCGAGAAGACTTCATACCTCGCTGGAATTTATGCATCACGAGGAGAATCCATGCCTCGTTGAAAATCATGCCATCGGAAATCATGCATCGCGAGTCATTAATTATGCACGACGAGAAGATTTCATGCCTCGTCAAAATTTATGCACGAC